>RBZT01000414.1:0-43024 GCA_003693705.1 Polymyxa betae
CATGGTGATGCTGGTTTGACGGGTCGTAAAATCATCATCGATACGTATGGAGGATGGGGCGCCCATGGTGGTGGTGCTTTCTCAGGTTCGCTTCTTGCTATCTTACTATCTCTTGTCTTATGGTTTGGTTTCAGGAAAAGACCCGACTAAAGTTGATCGATCTGCAGCTTATGCCGCCAGATGGGTTGCTAAGTCTTTAGTTGCTGCTGGCCTCGCCAAGCGTGTCATAGGTTCGGGTCTCGCCTTCTTATTTCAAGCTCCCTAATATTTGTGGAACAGTGCAATTATCTTATGCCATTGGTGTGTCTCACCCGCTTTCCGTTTTCGTCGATTCGTACGGAACCGGTGTGAGATCTGATGAGGAGCTGCTCAAGATCGTTCAAGATAACTTCGACCTTCGTCCGGGTGCTATCATTCGCGAACTTGATCTCAAACGCCCCATCTACGTTGAAACGTCTGCCTATGGACATTTCGGTCGAAGTGAGAAGTCTTTCACCTGGGAACAACCTAAACAGATGAAATACTAAATCGATCTATAACATTGTTGCTTATAAATCTATAATTGCCATTCTCTTAACTGCTGGCTTTAAGAAATGTGCCCTTTTTGTTTCTGTTCCAATGGAACATCTAGGATCACCGCTGAATTCGGGAGCCGTTACGGTTAACATGAATTGGTAGCAGTTCGATTGGGGCAGTCCTCCTTCGACGGAATGGAAGTCTGAGAGGGCGATGTTTTAATTTCTGCAATAGAACACCTATCAATGTTCCGCGCTGGTAGACTTCAATTTTTTATATAATTTTGACGAATTGAACAACTTTAACGTCGTCCAGGCGCTTGGCTGATTTGCTTACGGTGTAACATTATCACATCATCTGTGTGGGCGCAGCCACTTAAACGACATATCGTTTAAATAACAAGAGCAGTTCCTATTTGGAGAGGGATACCACATTAACCATCCAATCGCCACCCCAGTTCACGAGGCCATCAGCAGTATGTCTCTGCTTGGAGGTTTAACAGCAAATAACCATGCTATAGTGAATGCATTCGTGGAGAAGTATTTCCAGCATTCCCACCAGAAAGTCTTAGGCATCATTGGCGGATACACGGCTCTTTATTGTCAGTCCAAGTCTATTTCTTTATTTCTGCAACGTCTTTTCTTTAACTTAATTTAGAAAGTCTGTCAATCTAATGCTCACATTTCGCTAGACTTGGTAAAGTCCTTGAAACCGACGAAGGCGCCTGTTCCAGCATCATCACCATCTCAACCGTCTGGAGCTGGTTCTAAATACGGCTTCGAAATTCCAACTTTGGAGACACTCGACGTAACATTTTTTTATTTTCGTAGCAGGATGTTCATTGATTGTTTCTTTATCAGCAATGGGCTGCAAATGAATCCAATGTCAAGGCCTGGGAGTCCTGGATATCTAAGCCCGATAGCCTCAACGAGTGGGCGAAACAATTCGAGAAGTAATTTTTGCAATAAAAGCCCATCGAGTCCAATGGTAACATTCTACACTGAATTGAATTGTCTCTTTTGTGATGGCCTTGACGCCATCTCTAATGTCATACAATCCTCCATCATACGCGGAAATATTCATGAATCTTTATGCATATTTAACTGATTGCTATTCTTGCAAGATACGGGCGGCTTTGAAATGCTAGCACGTTTATTTAGTTGAGAAATATTCCTTGTCGGCGGGATTATTCTGGTTGAATATATGAAGACGCACATAACCATCTTCAGCGCCAGAGGCGAAACTCTTACCATCCGGGTTGAACGCCAACGTATTGATAGGACCGAAATGACCGGCAATGGCGCCCAGCATATCCTGATATACGATATGGTAGAAGATGGATTCGAATTTTCCTTGTCGAGTATGGGTCTGTGTGACATTCATCGCTTCTTCACCACCACCAATAATCACATAAGGCATCAGCGGTGAGATAATAGCAGCGTTCACTGGACGATCTGTCTTGAAGACTTTCAAGCAATCCAAAGATCGCGTATCATACAGCCTGGCGGTTGTATCTTTCGATGACGTAATAAACATGGACTTATCCTTGGAGAACGACATGTTGTTAATGCCTTTAGAGTGGTCGGTCGCACGGCGAATCTCTTTACCGGTTTCAACATCCCAAACACGAACGCTGCCGTCATCACTAGCCGAAATGATGGACTCATTGAGAGGACCCCAGACGGCCCGGTTGATCTTGAGTTCGTGGCCAACAAGCTCACGAATCGGTTTGTCTTCAATGCGGTCAACATCGCCGCCGTGAATATTGTAGATGAAAATCTTGGGGTCTTGTCCCATGGCTTTATCACCAACAGTTAAAATCTGTCGGTCGCCTAACGCGAATCCAACAGCACGAACTGGTGACGCGTGTGTGAAAGAGAACAGTTCTTCTCCAGTTTCTAACTTCCAGAGTTTGGCGCTGTTATCAGCGGCACCAGTTAGGAACAGCGACGAATCAAAGTTCGAATCGCAGTGCCAGACCGAACCTTTGTGGCCATTAAATGTGCCGAGGCGTTCGCCTGAATCGGCATACCAGGCGGTCGGTTTGTGGTCTTTGCTGCATGAGAACAGCAGATCACCCTCCCGGTTGAAATGCAGATGGGTGAGCGGACGCTCGTGGCCCTTGAGCAGGATGGGTCTCATTGAAGGAAGACCCGAGGCGAGCTAAGCTGACAAGAACGACGACGGAGTCCGCGGAGTGGTCGCGCATGGTTACGGACCATTTCCGGAATTTGTGGAAAGAACGAGATTTCTGATTGTCGGGATCCCGATCGAAGCAGTGTAGAGTTGTTAACAGCGCAGACGCGATGTCGCTTATTCTTCATGATATAACAAATTATATTCTTAAATTTAACGATTATTTATATCGATTATTCATTATTGTCAAAGAGTATGACAGTCACAAATTTCGAAATAATCATAAAGGGGATTACAGTACTCCAAACTAACAGTTTTTTTTTATTCCAGTTTCAAAGTTTGATTTAACGATAATGCTTCATCCCAGTTAACGATTCTTGTAAAGTAAAACGATCAAGCAGTCCGCTGAGATATCGGTTGCATTCTCAAATGGGCGAGACACAAGAAATCCGCAATAGACGACTATAATTACAACAAAAGGAAACAAGAGGCAGAGGGGCGGTCAAGTACTCAAACCAATGGCTGCAAAAGCCTGAAATCGGCATCGAATGCTCTGTCAATTATACCGAGCCATCGCCCCAGCTTGCAAACGGATGCCATTGATGCCACAATGGACATAACGATAAGCACCATGAACGGCGATTTCCATATCATTGAAGTAAACGTCACCAAAACGACGAATGTCTTCACCAAAGTTATTGCCCAAGCTCCTTTCAAACCGAAAGGAACAACATAAGGTCGAGGCGCATCAGGCTCTTTATACTTTAGCACCATAAAGGCTGCAAATTCGAAGAGCAAGCAGCTACAATTGAGTAACATCTCGAATTCGATGAGGAAGGAGAAGTCGGCCAGAGACAGCAAGGCAGTGATAATGAACTGGACAATGAGGGCATTGATTGGTGTCACAAAACGAGTTGATAGTTGCGACATGCACGATGGTAATGTTCGGAACGTGACTGTTGACATCGGGTCGCTATCACAAGCCATCGCCCACATCCGTCTAGAGGTTGAAGCGATTCCAGCGTTCTAAAGCATCGTTAGAAACGAATGATTCGACAGCGGAGATCGCTAACGAGCTGGCCAATGCTTCCACAAGTGCAGGCGACTCGCATCCAAACGGCCATCCAGGGCGCCACACGCAAAGCGGCGTCAAAAAACGCATCGCTGTGCCAAAGCAGTGGGTCGGGTATGATGCTGTACGATACGATAATCGGAATGATATAGGCGCAGGACGACATCAGCAGAGCCAGAAAGATGCCCAGTGGGTACGTCTTTGAAGGGTTAGATACCTCTCCAGCAATAGCTCCGAGAGCGTCCCATCCTACCAATGAAATTAAGAACATCAACAAATAATGGGAAAAGACAGCACGAACCAGTATTAGACCAGAGTAGGACAGAAGCCATCAAGCCCCAATCAAGAGTCTTTGGCATTCGCGACCAAACGTGCGGTTGGAAATGTGTCACAGCGTATGGTATTTCGACAGCGAACACTGACTGAGGACAGATATCAGTTAACAATAGAGATTTAGAGAGCAGTATAACCATGGTAACGATTAAAAGAAATATTGAGATTAGGCCGACGAAATCCAGTCCGAGAGCGTTGAAGAATGAAACTGCAGCGAGAAGGATAATCTTGACAGCATATCTGCCGATGCGACCCAAGCTATCAGGCATGTAGGCGGCGACCAAGCTTCTATTAACAGTTCTCAACAACGATGCGAAGGAGAGGGAAAAGCAAAGTACGGATAGAGGCAAATGTCGAATAAAGAGACGAGCAGAGAGGAATAGGCATTGACAACCCCCGAGGTCTCCCCGAGAGCTCTCCAAACCCAGATATACGAGCCTAACAAGTACACATAAGTGGAAGATGCTTAATAATATCCAGTTGTCTCACCTCCATTCTCCGGCATCATGGTTGACAACTCTAAGAACCAGAATAAGTACGAGTTTAGTTTAAGCAATGTAGCAACAAGATGAATAACATAATCGAAAACGAAGAGCCTTTTGTAGACCTATGTGGAAAACGAATCTAAGAGATTTTGATGCGGGAGAACCGTGCGAAATTGGGACAAAAATAAAGTAAAAAAATTCTGTCGACAGAAAACATGGTACCAGCTGTCATGAGAGATTGCGGGATACCCCATAGGAAAGGCAATAAGACAAGGCCAATGAGGCAGTATAATACGCCTCCAGCGCCCACTGCATCTTCTAATCCGAACGGCCCTGTTCGGTGGCTGTCAACAATCTCATACTTTCGTTAAGAAAGCGCATACCTCCGCATGTCAGAAAAAACGATAGGACGACAAAGCGCCATAGAGATAAAACCCGAACTGGTTTTTGCTTCAAATGAACGTCATTATCAACGTCAAGTTCTGGTTGCGACTCGATCCATCTATCTGGCGAGGATGTGGTCGTGCCGCCCATCGGCGGCCACGCTCAGTCCTCGTCAGGACCAGGACGAGCTGGGATCGAACGACAAGCGAGTCGGGTGCTGCCCGCTGGACGTCGTTATTTGAACAGAAAGCGACGGCGGCGTTATGGGATAGAGAGTGTGAAAGGTTAGGGTCCAGATGCGGCAATAACTGCAGACAGCTGATTAAGTGAGGTGGACAACTGCGGTTTAGCTGGAACGAATACGGTGGTGCAGCTGGTGATAGATTGGCGAAAGGCGGAGAGACCGAAAACTGTCTCTGTATGAGAGAGGTTAAAAAGGAGCGATTTAAGGAAGGAGCGTGGCGATACAATATGGAGACCCGAAGACCGATTGGATGCGCTGTTAAGGGCATTTGAGCCTTACGATACGTTACACCATGCGCATTGAAATATTCACCGATTTCCACTGAAATCCTGGTCTGATTTGTTACCACTGTAACTGGATACCGGCTGATATGAAGCTCTTTGCAGATTTTTAGTGTGGGTCATCTCACAGTGGCTTGAGTGGGCCGCCGTCTTTGCGTTACTGTCATCACTGCTCTTTACATTTCTCTCTTCTCGTTTCTATTTCGTTGTCGTCATCATCATGTCGGTTTTCGATCGGAGGCGATGGCGGTGTTGCGTGAAGGTGTGCGGGGACCCCCGGATCCATTCCGTATCATGCTGAAGTCGGTCGTGGCCATCGTCCGATTCGGGAGTGCCTCTCGCCGTCTAGCGGCGGCTGCGGCGCCGGCTGGCAGTTCGAAAAAGAAAAAGAAGGCAATGACGAAAGCCGGAGCATCATTGGCAGACCGTGAGGCATCGGCTGAGGATGCCAAGATGTACGATGAAATCATGAAGTGGATGGATTCGAAGGGCCCCATCGATGATCGAACTGCCGAGGTGTTTATCAATTGCTTGGGTTTTACCGAATTGTGCAACAAGCCATTTCCAAATGAATCTCCAATGTTTTTCAATTCTAAGGCTTCCACTGAATGGGTTTAGGAGAAAGCTGAACACGAGCGAATTGCCAAAGAATACAGTCGGAGATGCGGTGAGCGTGATCGTCAGCATGTGGCGTTCTTCAAAGAGCGGATCGCTTTACGAAAAGCAGCAATCGCCGCTCTACCGACCGAGGCCCTGCGCCAAGCTGCGCTCCTTGAACTCGAGAGCGATCAGTTTCCGCTATATATCCCACATGCTGCTGTTCATCCACCTAATCCCGATTATACTCATGCCCAAAAATAGAGCGTCTTAATCACAGAAAATGTTGATAAATTCCGAGACTGGTGCCGTTACTGACACAGCAAAGTTTAAAACTTTGTTCTTGAACATAAATCATTAAAAGAAAACTTTTGATTGGCGTTTGGCCAGAGCTAAATACATCACTTGTAATTTGTTTGATGTCGGGCCGATTTTGCTGGAATCCTCAAGGGTGATCTACGCAGATTTGAGTGGATCGGTGCGAGATTCTCAGCATGGTTGCGATGGCCATTGACGACGGTCGGCCATGGACATATGAGATCGTGCCTCAGGCGACGCTGAGCGCCTTGCAACCGAGCCCAGATGATGGCCGCTACTTGGCTTATGTCACCGATGCCGCTCTTACCATCATCGATGACAACCAGTCTGTTATCGCCTCCGAGCCACACGGCTTCAGCTACGTCTCCAGTCTCGACTGGCATCCATCCCAGGCCATACTGGCCACTGCCAACTCGAATCGCACCGTCTCTCTGCATCATCTAAACCGCGACTCTGTGCGCTCGGAATCGTTCGCCATTCACGACGACGCTGTTAACGCCGCCGCCTTCACAACATCGTCGCTTTTATCGGCTTCTGATGACGCTACGATTCGCGCCGTGTCGTTGAGGGACGGTACGACCCAGGTCCTGCGCCGTCTGCAATCTGCAGGTGTCACTGTCCGCGTCCATGAGAATATCATTCTGGTCGCTGAGCTTAACGGTGCCGTTCATCTCCTGGACGAGCGAACACCGCAAACTTCTAAAACATTCCAGGCGCCGAATCCGCTCATTGACGCCGATATGGCGTTTCCATACGTCGGCGTAGTCACTGATCATGCCATCGCTCTTTATGATTTACGACGGCCGGCAATACCCGCCCGTATCAGGAAGATCGCCACGCCGGCGTCGGCGCCACCTTTGCAGAGGATTCGATTCTCACCCTGTGACACGAGAGTGTTCGCCTTGGCCCAAGCTGATGGGGTGGTCGTTTGGGATGTCGAACAAGAAGCGCCATTGGGGTCGTTTGGGCAAAAAGTCGCCCCAATGGGGCTAGCATGGCACCCGACCCGCCTCTGGTGTTATAGCGGTGACGATTTTCAGATTCGACGGTGGGCTATTCGAGAGCGCTTGAAACTATATTGTTAAAATTATGTAATCTTCTGTAAAAAAAAAATTATACTTACCCCTTCCGGTTCTATTCTACAAATGTACTCCCTGCAGTATTAATAACTCTATCGATTATTAATCAATGCCGATATCAGATATGGAAACCAAATGTTTTATTAATTTTAGCAATGAAACGTACTCAATCCGATCGAACACTCACCTAAAAGCAACATATCAGGGGTCTGATGATGAAAGCGTGAGAAATAATCTCAATATACAAAAATCAGAAATTTCCGTTATTGTTGTTCGTCTTCATAGAAATTCAGGCGAACGAGACAATGAAATCATCATACTGAAAAATATAATGAGTAATTTCTGTACCTTAAATAACCTCGGCGCTGTACGTGACAATTCACAGATCCATAACCTATACACAATTTCAATCAGTACAGATAAGAGGCAATCCCGAAATGGGAAATGTTAGGATAGGTTCATATAGGAGCGAAAGACAAAATTGAGTTTCCCCATCGCTGTTAGCTGCGGAGTGAACTATGCATTGATAATCATAACAAAGATATCAAAATCATGCTACTACATACCACGATCGATTGAAATGCCAACCAAAGCGATACAGAATGAATGCGGACGTTGGTCGATGAGACCATGAGGTTGCGGATTGATTCAGCTCCGTCACGGAGATCGAGATATTAGAGCATCCCGTCATACTACGAACGAGGAACCCCTACCGGTTTTGAAAAGCCGGGAAAAAATGTCGGTTTCCAATGAAAATGTACAATATTTTTCATTTCATTCTATAGAGTTTACTTGCTTTGCTGTCAAATCTTTACATGGTTGTTGATTGAAAACACGAATGGATTTGGACTTCCATTTTCATCATGATAAAAGGCTCTGCTCTATTCCTTCACCTAGTTTCATTAGTCAATGTTCCTCCGTGCATTCCGTTCAAGATTTATTTGAGAGCAAAATGACGCTGTTCCTGTGATGCAAATCAGTTAGAGAATACGAACCTTGTCTGAATTCAGAATAGGAAATTGTACTAATACACCTTTCACAATGAACGATGAATCAATGAACTTTGAATCGATTGTGCTCTTGTATTTGATGCCACGAACGTGTTTTTCACGAGCTTCTCGTTTCAAACTAGTATGCTCCCTGTGAAAATTCAGGCCAATGCAGAAGCCTTTGCTTGCAATTGTCGTATTTAAGACATTAGTGGTAGTTTAATTCAATAAATATAGTTAAGGTATTGTAATTAAAGGGATAGATAGCAATTATTGTGTGAGGATCAGGACCAGATCAAGGTCGGAATCGGGCTGACAGAGATATGACCAGGTTTTCGCTTGCCTGACCAGATCAATCTGGCAGCAAAGCTGTGATAGGCTCGGTCTTTCCAAGAATTTCACAGAGACCTTTCGTAGCATTGATGTAGCCGCGAACAATGCATCCCTATCGACTATGGTGTTGTCAGCAATTAATCATTATCAGGTTTGAAAATAGTAAAGCAAATTAGGATAACCAAAACTACTTTGTTCAGAAAACCGTCATAAAGATATTCCTGCAAGACAACAACGCTTTGCACTTTTTGTAAAAATTCCGATTCGGCGGCAAAAAAAATTCAAATTTGTTGAAGAAATCGGATGAACTCTATGACAAAAAGCGCGCTTAAAGCCTTATACGTACCATAAGAATCTCCAAACGATAGGACTGTTCGGCCTATGAACGTGTCGTTTAAGGCTCGGAACGCCTGCACCTTCCAGTCGGCTGGTGAGTTAGGGAAGTGCCGTTCGAAAGCCGACCTGGCCGAAATCACAGTGATCTTGGCCAGCAAGGGTATGACACCTGGTAGGAACCTCTGGGCCGACATCTGAACCCATCCCGACTCGCTATTCGTCACGATGAAAACGGTGCCAGAAGCGACGGCTAAGCTGAGGAGCTCGAACACGGACGATTCCAGCGCCTTGAGCTCATGCTGAATGATGGGCGTGAACTGATGCCCGCCCTCGATGCCATAACCATAACACGAGAGATCTGTAGACGCCAGCAGGGTATCATCCTACACGAGATCAGCCCAGAGTTGAGCAGATGACGGTGCCGCTTACCCAATCGAAGATGATGACGGGTCGCTGGTGCCTATGCACGATCATGATCGTTCAAATGGTCGACGTCAGCCTTATGTCGAATGTCTTCGGGTCAAGGCTGATGCCGCGACGGAGCCGCCCGCATAACGCATCCCTAACAAGCCACTGAGCAAGATTTGGTTCGACGGATGTGCTGCCGAGCCGACGCAACTTCGACGGAGTCTGCCGAGCCGATCCGACTGCGACGAAATCTAAATCTGTCGCAGGAGCCAAGGTGAATGATGAAGTGTTTGCAGGTGCTTTGTCTGGTGAGCGGACAACTCCAGAACTTTCGTAAACTTTTATTCAGAACAAGGCAGATTTATCAGCATATTGTTAAAAAATTCAACGCATACATATTGGTAGGCTAAATAGCTGTATAAAGACACCATCTATGATTTCATGGGCGACTTGGCTTGTCTACAAATGCTTCGTCTTGTTATCATCTCGACAGAGATGAAATCGTCCGAACTGAGGCGGGTTCGTTCTAGGCAGCCTTTTGTCCAACACGTTTTTGCTTTTGGGACTTGGTTTTAGCAGAGCCAGCATGTTTACGAGAATCATGCCTGGACATTCGTGCCTGATCTCGCATTCCTTTGCCACCATTCCAGAATTCACTGCCAGCTCGGGTCGTATCTGTGTTCAATAAACGACAATAATATCAACGATGCAGATCGTCTTACTTCGACCACATGGACATTTTCCAGTACCAGAAATTGCCGATTCTTGTGAGCAGTAGCCACAGATCTGTCTTAGGGCCCATTTCATTTCATGTGGATTGGAAGCAGTGCCAAGCTCGTGGCAGATGTCGCAAGGGAACGCCTTCCCACAGCACGGGAACCTTAACCATCGGTATGATTTCGAATAATGCTTGCAGGTGCCGAAATCAGGCAGAGGTGTTCCTTTCTTAACGGCACTCAGCGATTCAACAGATCGAGCAGGTCGCACTGTAAAATCTCACTTTCAGCTTTGTAAACAAATGTATCAGAACCATACAAGAGGGTTTTTCGGACGCTGTCTCTTGCTTCGATTTCTTTGAAAGTGTAGCAGATTCAGCAGTGGACTTTCCAACGAGCTCGACATCGCCGCAAACGAGCGTCATTGCTAGAAAGCATTCCCGACAATGAACGAGTAGTTTTTTAGGGCCCGATTCAATGCGTTCCATTAACAGATCGCTGGAGCATCCTGCACAAGAAGCCCAGATATCGGATGGAAGATAGTCGACGACGTCACAATCCGAAGTCTGGACGGTCCCGAATCGGAAATTTGAGATGTGGACGATCTCGAAGGAAAACTTGGCGGACCATTGCTCGTTGCAGGATTCGCAAGAACCGGATTCGAGCAGGGTTGGGACCAGCTTGGCATCGAAATTACGGCCGCATCGAGAACATTTTAGAACTAATCGCACGATGCGGATCCGAGCCATAGCGATATTAATCAGCTGAATCGATGGGAATATGAGCTCGACACCTTGCGAGGCAGGTTTCAGCTCTTCCATTGCCGGTAATGGCTCCGGCTGCGACTATAAAAAATTTCAACAATCAATATGCAGATTCCGAACAAAGTACCGGTTCAAAGGTGATTTCTTGCAAATTTTCAGTGATTTGTCTCACTTTCGAATGGTGCTCAGATTCTGCTTGCAGCGCTGATCGGATCTCTTTAAATCGTGCGATACAATCAGCAGCTGTCTTGCCGTCAACCTTTTCGGAGATTAAACGCCATCTGGCTTCAGGCGATTGCTCTTTGGACTTCGGCACAGACTTCAATGCTTGTTCAAGCTGCGACTGTTGCTCAGGAGTCCATGAATTCGTACCAACTGGAGCTTCTTGCTTCGACTAACAATCTAGTTATTCGCATTTTGAATATTTGAGAACACCAACAGGACCTGCTGCTGTTGATTTAGAACATCACATCCCAGCTTCATCAAGCCGTTCAGATTATCGTCGAGCCATTTTAAAACGGCGATAATCATTGACGAACGTCCTCGCCTCTTTTCACAGAATTTTAACAACCCTTCAATAATAACCCTGTAATCCAGCGATCAATGCGATACGATAACCACAAAACATGAGCAGAACCTGCGAATTTCGACAGCCTGATTATCATTGATCTTGAAGCTTGGCAGCTCGGATGGATAACTTTCTGGAATAGAAATCTCTAAAGGAAGACATTTCACTCTGGAAAAACGCTGTCGATATTCCGGGTCCTGACATTCGAAATCGAGAGCGATTCGAACAACCGAGTTATCTGGGTCTCTGGTCATCCTAACCGCTAAGATCAGCATCGACAGCTTAACCGTCTGACGATTGCAGACCGGAACGCGGACGAACGATACGTTCGTTGAAGGTGTCGAAGTTCCGAGTCCAGATCGGCAGCCATCGCGATGTCCGTCGCCGATCGCTGCTTTTTGCAATAACATGTTGATAGTTATGACATTATGAGGCTATTGTGCTCTCTATGAAGCCAGGAGGCTTCTACTTTGTATCCTTGGTTTGTTAAGGTCTGAAATTCGAGGGTTCGTTTAGGATCACTATTTCACGAAATCAAAACGACTGCTTTGAATTGCCAGAGCGATAGATTCAAACTATTTTGTAGAACTATCAGTAGACCATCATTCCTTCTCTACGACAAGGCACTGTTTTGGACCATGGCGTCCTTTGATATGCAAGCGGTGAATGCGGCGAGAAAAGGGGGAATTCAGACTTGATAAAAAATCATTTCATTATGATCATGAAAGCAATTCCGATTAGGACAGGGACAGCTGTTAGTAATGCAAATAGGACCTGGACCATCGGTTTAGTGACGGGAGGCTTCACCGAATTCTGATCAACGGGAGCCTGCTCTCGAGCAGACGAGTTCGATGAGAACTTCTCTACACAATTATCCAAAGACTGCAGCGAATTTTCTAGGCCGATATATTCCTAATGCGCAGTCAGAATTCAACCATGAATAATGACAATGTGCCCAACTTGTATACGGTCGTTGACCTCTTCAAGGCTCTCATCAGGGAAGACATAATCGCATAGATAGAACTGTGAATCTGGATCAAGAAACATTATTCGTTTCGGTAACTGGCAAGTCGCATTCCTATCAATTCAATGAGAAATAGAATCTTGCAAGAGCACCGCTACGTACACAGCAGGATTCACTTTGTCAACATTGAAGTCTTGAAACAGTCTCCATCGATAAACCGAGCTGATGATCTAGTATGACTTCATCGGACAGCAGATACAACTCGATAGGCGTACTTTTGAATTAGATCAGCCTGAAGGGCATCAGCAGCATCGGCAAGACTCGCCTGAGGAAGAGCATAAGCGATGCCGGTGAAGGTGCCTTCAAAGCGGCCGATCGTTGCCAATTCCGTTCGGGTTTGCAATGTTGGCAGCAGGAAATCAATCTGGTGCTGTGAGGACTGAAGTTTAGCCAATGGTACCGAATTCGTCTTCGTTATAGTAACGTCCTGTAGGTCGATTAACATTCATGTAATGCTAATATATCAATCCACAAACTGAAGATGAATCTTTCAAAACTGGAACAGATTTTTGCAAAAATGAAGCCAGACTGCCTTCGAAGTCGGGTGTATTCAATGATGTTAAAGGTAAAGAAACTGAAATCTGGGTGCGGAAACAATGAAGACACTCAGTCAGTTTCGATTGTGGTTTAACAGTGATATTAATCTTCGATGTTCGACTATGCCGACGACATCTGTAAAGCAAGAATTAGTAGATGGATGATAAAGGGGAATCTGTGAACTTTCAGAATCGGCTCCATAGAAGCTGGATATCAATGCCTGGAAGTATAAACAGAACGATGAGGACTCCAAACATTACGGTGAGGAAAGAGAAGTCCAGAGATGAAAACCAGCAGAAACGGCTGTAAATATTGTAGGCGCGTACCTTACTTTGGACTGCTCAACACTGAATTCTAACAGTGAGGTGAACTCAGCTTGACCATTGAGTATGCCAATAGGGATGATTCCCCCTGGCAACATTGCAGTTAACTGTTTGATAAATGTAGAGACCCACTTTACAGACATCGGCCCGGATGGAACACGAATCTGTTCGCGAGAATTAAATCATATCGGATGCCGCTCGAATGGAGTATACACTAGCAACGACATGGGCGCTGGTGTTATTGATCAGCCCAATCAAGGCATAAGGCGATTGAGCAATCTGCAACAGTTTCGTTTCTAATTGCGATTCAATGATGACAGTCTTGATGTTCTCTATAGACGGCGACGATGCAGACATCTTAAACACTCGTTGCAGAACAGCACCAATATACAGTATTCTGAAGCCAGTTCAGAAAGTTATTTTTTAACCGAAGTTGCGTAAAAAGTTGTGCATTTTCTCTTTCCGTGATTTCATCAAAGCCGCGAAGTCATAATCTATTCAAATCAGTAAACACCTGAGTGGTTTTATCGGGAGTTCTTCTGAGCTGGTCGTCTCTCAAATTAAAAGTCGATTATGATGCACGAGCAACTTCTAAACAACATCACGCTTTTTCAAGAAACGCCGTTCGCAGCGAAGCTTGAAACAGCTTATCATACATAGTCTCAAGTATGGGCGACTCTCAACTACTCAATTTTTGTTCTCATAGCCGTATTAGGTCAAACTTGTAATCTTACGACATTTAATGAACTTGGTATAAAGCTAAGAGTGGGTTCTCAGGGCCCGATCACGCAATAGAGGGCGAATCGCATCATTGCTTTATTGGATACAGTACAGGCGAAGTCGAATGCGATCGCTGGATTTTAGCATCGTCGCCCGACTTCTGAAACGCGTTGAAGATTTGGGAGGTCGTCGGGGCGCTGGTCGGCCCCGCTGACGACATCGACTTGAATCTTGGCACCGGACGAAGGTCGCTCAATCCATGAGCGAATCGACACTTGTGCTCATATGGACACGAACCAAATTGCGAATAGGTTCGACAAATAGCAGTCTTGAACAATTGCGGATTGCAGACCGATTTCTTCTGGGCGTTCTCGTCACTATGATCAGTCGCAGCTGGAGATAATGTGATCTGGACCGATTTCAAGTCAGAGGCAAATGTCGGGATCTGTTGGGTGGATATCGATCGAATCGAAGTTGGGACTGTATGCGCCATACTCTCCTCTGGAGGCAATACGATGGCATCGGTTGCAGCTCGAAGCTGTTCGACACCATGAGCGAACTGACACTGACTATCATAATCACAACGCCCAATCAGTTGCCATTGACGGCATAGTTCAGTCTTATAAGTTCGTCGATCTCGAATAAATGTCGATCGACGTGCTACGTGATGTTGCTCTTTGTGATGATTCGTCTCGTTTTTCATCGTTTTTTGTGACTTTTTACGAAGCTGCTGAGGACCATGAGCGAATTGGCAGCTGTCTCCGTATGGACAGAACCCAATCGTTGAGAATGTTCGACATAATTCGGTGTGATATAGGCTATTATGAGTCTTGTTATCATGCCCATCCTTATGATGCGAAAAACTTGCGAATCGATTCAGAACCGGAGCTTCCTGTCCCGAATTATCGTTATTGTGAAAACTAGCTGAGCGAGCCTTGACAACTTTAGGAGCAGACAATAGGTCGGATGACGGCTCTGGTGATTGCAACGCCGAGCTTCGACGTAGTTCCTCAAATCCATGGGCAAACGAACAGCTTGTTCCGTATTCGCAGATCCCGTTCGTCATGAAAGTTCGGCAAAGCGATGTTTTGTATTTTCGAGCATAGACGAGTGCCTTTCGGCCATCCTGTGTTGCCGCTGCCGTTGCTGCAGGCATGATAGAGTAATGTCACAGGTTTAGACAATGATAGGATTTCTGGCTGACACGCGTCCATGTCATCGGATGGGGCACGCGCTGGGGGCAGTTTGACCGGTTTTTTGATTCGATCTTGATAGGTAACCACAATAGCAGCTGTCATATCATAAGAGTCGACTGCTTTATCACCGCTACAGATTCTTTACTGTACATGATCTAGAAACGGGAGATAGAACGCTGGAGTCTGTTTACCTATCCCATCGCTAAACGAGATCGACAGTCATCGAAATGTGGATTATGCAAGCAGTGAACACCGAGACAGCATAGGCTTGACCAACGGCCGATTGTTGTTGCTTGACAATTTTGATGCGTTGATGACTGATCACGATGACCCGGACATCCTCTAGCACCATTACTTGAAACAGAAGACGAGATGTGAACCAAACCATACCTGAGTCGGCCAGGAGCTTAGCCTTGCTCTGCCCGGCGCCGAGAAAATCTCGTTTGAAGTTGCCTGATTCAATCCACTTCGTGATGTGCTCCAAAAACGAACCTTAATTCGCCATCTGTGATCAATAGTAAATTTCAATACGCTCAAACACATTCAATGGAATCGTACCTGCAAGCATCTTAATGACTCCGGTCGTACAGCATCCACCGACACGAGCATGATTGATACGTCCCTAACACGTCGGCGCCAGCTTCTTCTGAATCAACTTCGGACTCCTAATGTCGATATCTCGACTCCTTTCTTTATATGAACACTTGATAGTGACCTTTGAGACATTTGACGTGGCCTTCTGTCAGTAACGCAACATCATTCATTAGGCATGTCGATGGGCTCTGCTTGAATAGGGCACCGTTGGTTGAAGCCAGCAGCTTGGCAAAAAATGTAATCGCATTGAGATACTTTGAATATAAACTGTGAAGAACAATCGTGATGCTCCAGTCGCCTCGCTATCCGCCACAGTTTGGAATTCGGCTTAGACGACAGCATCGGAATGTGGGAATGTTATGCATGATATCCAGAACACGTAGGCTTAAGCTTTCAGATGGCCTTGAACGCAACTGAACGGAGAGATCGTTTATAGATGGCGAGCTAACTGATTCTTGCAGGCATGATGAAAATATATGATTGCTCAGTTGAGACTCTAAAATCGTAGAATTTCAGATTGAGAGCAGCTGAGGACTCAATACTTTCCAACTAAAACTGAATTGTGATAGCGCGGCCGCGAGCTCACGCAAGCAACGATATCAACATGCGATTTTGGTCGACCTGGACATCATCCTACACGTACGCGGCAGTAACTTGGGTCACAATTGAAGTCGCGAATGCCTTCGTGAACTCGGTGATGGCCAGTAACTCGATCCGCTATAGCTTCCAAGTAGACATATCAAGTAAGAGGACGAATATCGTTGCTTTTTGCCAAGATCCAATTACCAATAGCGTGAGCACCAACATTATCGAAACTGTCACATAACTATAAATTCACCGCCTTTATGAAGCCAGAATCAAACCGGGTCCAACAAGATCCTAGAATCTCTGTCTCATGCATTGGCATCAACTCCATGTCAGAAGGAGAGGCTTGGCTGATTCTCGAATACGATTCCTTGCGGTTTAATTTCCATCGAAACGAAAGGCCTTTGATTGATCATCACATGAAAAAACAACGCCGAATGGTCATTGCCTGCAGTCTGCTCACTTTTACAATCGCAGAACTCTTCATCGGATCCGATAGGAAGACTCTTGTTGGCTGCTTGGAGCAACATTAAAAGCAAAATAGCCAATGTAACATTACCTTTCACAATTCTGTGAAGTGAGAAAATATTTCCGGAGAGTTGAAGTTGGCGCGCGATTCGAAGGTCATCCCATTCAGGGAGAAATGACAATCACATACGACGACATCGAGATTTCCAAAGAAAACCTGCAGCCTTTACCTCAAGGCCGGCGCGAGTCGTCATTAGCTGCTAGCGGGACAGCTCCCATGGCGCCGCATGCTTCGCGCCATCCCCAAGCGCAGCAGTTTGAGCGTGAGCTGGTCGACGCCGATCGCAGCTCCGATCCGCTGGAGGTCTGGCTCCGATATATTAAATGGACGGAAGACGAATTCAGCTCTGGAGGCGACAGGTCCCATATCACGGTATGCTCTTGTTGCTGTACGGTTTTGTAAAGTTTAATTTTTTTAAGAATCCAGTAATATGAAATTTTGATGTTGATTTGTTCTCTTTTCAAAGTTTGCATCTGCCTGGAGTCGTTTTACAATTATCCTGCATTGTCGGTTAAACCTTCAGAGCAGATATTATTAGAGCGCTGCTGCAAAAAATTCGCCGACGATCTTCGATATAAAGATTCACGAAAATATTTAAAAGTTTGGATCAAATGTGAACACCTGAAGTCGCCAACCCTTCTACGTTTGATTCCTTATCTGTTTAGTTGCCGACCATTGCAGCGCCGGGGTCGAAGAGCTATTCGAGTTCCTGCGGCTGAAATCGATCGGGCAGTCGCAAGCCTTGTTTTATCAGGCTTGGGCCTGGGTTCTCGAAAGCAAACGCGATTTCCAAGGCGCCGAAGACGCCCTTGCCGAAGTTATCGCTGTCGAAATGTCGCGAATCAAGGCTCACTTTTATTCAGGGAATCAACAAAGGTGCCAAGCCTGCTGCGAAATTAACTTCGGCGCTAGACGCCTGTCGTTCTCGACGTGCGGCAGCCGCCGATTCTGTCGAGTCGTCTTCCGGAACATCACGAGCCGCGTTGTTGCAGTTGCAGAGGAAAGAGGCGATCTCATCATATCGAATCGGTACACAGCCGAAACCATTGCCGATACAATCGGTGCCAAATCAGAACGCTGCACATATCGATGTCTTTCACGACGAAAATGGCCACGGGAGCAGAAGGGCGATAGACCCCGCCTGTGTTGTCACAGAATTCAATGAAACTGTTATGAATAAGGAGAATATCGCTCAACCTACGAACTGGGTCGAACCGCTACGCCGACCTCCATTGGCACCAACATATCAGGTGAAGCGCTTGTAGATTTTTTGGACCATTCTTTCTCTTTAGATTGCGTTTTAGTTTTGTTTTTATGCCGGTTCATACCTTTGCCCTAAAGCGATGCTTTTGGGGAAATATCAAAATCAGTTTTTAAATTCGATTTGCTTATTAGAACCGCGCTGGTGCATCGCAAATCAAAGTGTTTGTTGATCCTTCTCTTGAGCAAACTGAATCACAACGACATAATAAGGGGGCCAACTTGCGAAATCGTCTCCATGGAGCTCCGGTGTCCGAACGTCTACGCTCGGATCCACTGCAGAGAATCCAGCAGTTCCCTCAGTCCCAAAATCAGCCAAGGGACGCAGATGCTGCCGTCGATTATGAGCGCAGCTATGACGCTGAAATGCTGAAAGACGAATCATGCCCGGATGGATTCAGCTTCGAAGAAATTAGGGCACGACATTACATGGAGAAGCGATTAACTGAAGCGCAGGACGATATGCCCATGACTGTCAATTACAGCCAGATTCTTTCTTTGAAAGGTTGTACACGTTTTTTACTCATTCCTTATTTCACAGATAACTTTGTGGAGAATCATACTTGTTTTATGCACTTTCACTTTAAATTGAACGTTTGCCCTAGAGCCTGTTATCTTACTGTTGGTGTTTACCTTAGCATTTACCTTTTATTTCGGCGTAGGGTTGCTGGACTAATGAATGTCTTCAGGACCAGGGCTCGCTACACCGGCTCATGCCCCATTGCAGACGCCCCTTCCTCCTGCAAACCCTCGCCGTCTGCAATTCATGATGACACCGGCTGCAAATGTCGTTGACGTCCCTTCCATCGAAACGTTTTTAACTTCCAACAAACCTAATTCTTCAACATCTGCCCCTTCAGTTCCTTTGCTGGTCCCTCGAAACGCTGTACCACCGCCTTCACCTACTGGTACATTGGCAATAAGTTTATCACTTTGACTTTGTTTTCAATTGTCACTGTTGCCTGGTTTCCAATATTTAAGGCTTTTCACTCCGGCTTCTATTAATCGGATTCGCTATTATAGTTACAATGACGGTTGAAACGAGAAAGGCTCTGCAAGAAGTCAGGTATAAGAATTGTTTGACCGGTCGTGATTATAAACAATACTTTCAGGTCAATGTTCTTGGATGGTACCTCAGAAGAACCCGCAGCCAATGGCGATGCCGGTTTGAACGAGAAATGCGAAGCGACGACCGAATTCGAGATCTACCAGGATCCAACTGTAGATTTTCGGGCGAAAGAGAATGCTCCAATCCCAGCACAAACTGATCCCACATACGATGGACCAACTACGGATCCGCTAACATGCGATGAGCATCGTCGAATTATCGGCGATTTATCTAAGGTATTTGAAACGTCCTGCCAAATTTATTATCGGTTATTTTCTTTAAATTCCCTTTCATTCTGCTAATGGTATTTATTAGACTAAACTTCGCTGCGTGATTGACCATTCGTCTGTCCCTGCTCCCGATGAAATTCGCGATATCGCCGGAGATCAGACAATAGAGGTAGATGACGCAGACCTGCTTGTGATGGGACAGCTTGCGGAACGCGTCTTCGAAGCTCAAGATATCTCCAACGACTCATCGTTAGTCCTTAAGATTGTTCGTCCAGCGGATCCATGGGAAGCCGTTCTAAGTCAGCGATTACGAGAACGCATTCCTCAAAAAAGTAATTCTCTCTTGATGTTTTTGCCTTTTACTCATGTCTAAGTTTTGTTCTAGCGGAGTCGCTGGTTTTAGCTTCCCGGGCATATCTGTTCGAAGACATTGCATTGGTTGTGAGCCAACTTCGTGACGATATTGGCACGCTGCAGACGCTGATTGACAAACACCAAAAGCAGGGCTCATTATGCCCCGAACCTGTTGCTTTTCTATACACGCAACAGATTCTCACGATTCTTTATATGTCAGTTCATGGTCACCCATGTTGCCTTGTGTTGATCGGATGGATTAGCCTTTACAATGCCAATGTCGCTCATTGCCAGATTCAACCAAGGCATCTAATTCTGAGTGCCGAATGCCATATTATCTCTTTGATCGACTTTAGCTCTGCTGTTGACTTCAATGAATACTCAGAAGACGCGAGGTTTGCCAGCGAACGTATCCCTTACCCATCCAACTGGAGATATGAAGTAAGGGTGGCGGTTCTCGCGACCTCACTTTTAATCATGTTTCCAGGTTGATTGTTATGGAGCGGCCTCAACAATTCATCAGTACGTTCATTGTGTTCTTTAGAAGGTCTGCGCTGTCGTTTTAAAAATAAGCGCCTCGTTTTCTGACTGCATTTATTTGTCTGCTGTATTGTCCTCACCCTATTTTAGGTTACTTTTCGGCATTGATATCGATTTCAGTCAAGGGTATCCACAAGTTATGCGAAACGTGCAGACAAACTTGCCAAAGTAAGATAGAAACAGAAAAGTTGTGGATTAGTAACAATTGTGCTACAGCTCATATGCTATGGAAATCTGGATGTCAGTATTTCGAAGCTTGCTCATAGATCCCCAACCGTCTGCTGAACTACACGATAAAATAGAGAATCACTGGCAAAGTATTGGTACAGATCGTTTAAAATACAGCCTTTGCGACACCAACATCTTAATGAATGAATAAATCGTTCTGCCTAGATAAGGTCGTGCGATATACAGAGCAGTTCATATTCTGGTCTTAGTATTAGTTTGGCAAGAATACGGAGCTAGTTTGGAAGGTGATGTGCTAAACTTACCGTCTTGAAACAGAATTCAGTGAAGACCCAAGTGATTACTTATCAGTTTCGAGGAGTCATGTATTGCATTCGGTCAATAGTATCACCATGCAGTACGGCAGACACAGCCATCGTTGAAACTTTTGAAACCACTGGAATTACCACCTTGGGCTTTGCTCTCGGAGGCTTTCAACTGTCCTAATATCGATTGTTTTGATTTTCTTGCAGTTACTTGGACGGGATATTAAAGGAGGAATGGCGGCTTGATATTGGTCGCCGAGGCGTGAATGCTTCTCTGTCGGTGGCGCCTTCAGCCATCGGTTCTTTTTCGGATCAGCGTCCTGCATTGAGGTGTCAGCCTTTATCACGTCGGTTGGTCTTCTGGAACAATTCAGGTCTGCGGTAATCCAAGTCGGTCGTAATGGATGCCGCCAATTATCGACCGATAGGAAATGAATGAAATCGCCTAAATCGAATTGGACATTCCCCTGACCAGTAAATTGCGACTGTGAGTGTGACCTTCGTTTCTTAGTTTGACTCCTCTTATGAACCTTCTCACTTTAACCTGTTAGAAGGATTCTTCACAAAATGTGTCAAAACAATCCATGCTTTGGCGTCCGGCTACCGGCTAGCGCTGGTTCAAATTATTATTATCACAACTGAGCGTTGATTACCGTTAGGTCAGTTGGGCAAATGACCCCCTGACTTTTGTCCTCGATGCATCTCTTCTACTTTCTCAAGTGTTTTCTATCATATAACTCAAATGGATCTAGAAGGAAAACTTCAAGCGGTGGCATGTATTCACAGATTTTACTTTCTTATATCTTCATCATAGATTAAGCTAAAGTAGCATGGAGTTAGAGTCTTCGAGAAAACAATCCGCCCCCTGTTGACCACGATTAAGAAATTACCGGTCGAATCAAATCGAATCCGTTAAAAATAATACGGAATGCCTAGAAGAGGATTTTGTCATCTCAGTACGAACTCTTAAACAGATTGAGCTCTGAGATGTCAGATGTTGATCTTCGATAGTCACAGTATCCAGGATTATATCTTCTATTCGGCCATGAATAGTGCTCTTTCACTTGGGAACCCGCTATATCATGACAATAAAACCCAAAAGTTCCACCAAGTGACCACCTGCACTGTGGAGTTGAAGGTTCTGTCTCGGGATTCTAAAATCTGAACTCTGTGCCTCTCAGATACTGTCTATCGCCCATCATTCGTATCCAAAGCCGCTATGCGGAGTCCGTGTCCACTTTGCATTTCGGCTTTCTACTCCCATTCGGTGGCGTCGCCGCGATCCCCTAGTTGGCATGGTGACCAACGAGTCGCCTGGTGATGGCCTTGATGGCCTCATGGCTCTCTCATCGTTATCCATCCCTGCTCCGGTTCGGGTCTCGCCGCCGCCGTTGAAAATTCGCGTTCGCTCATCAGATAATGATCAAGATTGTCGTTTTCAGACCTCGCTGTTCGGCTATGATATCCGCCTTGTGCACGCTCTGATCGTCTGCATCAACGAACATGTACAATCGAAACAAAAATCGATCAGTATCGACTGGAATGCGATTTCGGCAGCGCTTAATACGCCCAGGAAACTTACAGCCAGCGAATGTCAAAGATTATGGAGGTTCGTTGATTAACAGTTTCATTCTTTACAAAGTGGTTTATCTCAGTTTTTGATGAATTCTCCTGTTGTTTGTTAGCGCCTTTCCTGACGTTAGTCTCTGCGTTAGGTATTGTGCCTATCACATGGATGAATTTGGTAGAAGCGATGAAGACAAGATGAAATTGGATGCGTCATCGCTGGCCGATGACGACAGCGATATTGACCTGCCAACGGCGCGATCCCCCTTTCAATTCCCTGCTATAACCGATGATAATTATTCGAATTCGAATGACCATCCAAAACGGAAATGGACGAACGCCACCGATATTAAGCTACTTCAAGCCATCTTTGAACTTGGGGAAGGAGATTGGGAAAAAATTCGATCAGTTTCCGGAATAAGTCGTGATGCAAAATCGCTCGAAGACCGATGGCGTGTTATGCAACGTTCTGTCGAAGCTGGCCGATACAAGAATGAAAGAGTGGTGGCGCTTGTTCAAGCCATCGTCGGCCGAAATCAGCCGCCGCCACAGGACGTTCAAACCGCTGCCGATGCCATTGCGTCTTTGATGACCATGGTGTAACCAATCATATTTATTTATTGCTGCAGAATTTTGTTGAAAGAATTTCTCTCCGATTTCTTCGAGGAATTTTGTTAGCGGGTATGCTGAGCGTTGTACGGCGACCATACATCACCAACATCATCTGTAGCAGAAAACTATTCTTATAAATATAAAATAAACCAGGTCTAATATCCAGTGCAATTCATGTGACCTTTATCCATGGGTCTCTCTAAACCTATCACTCGAATTTAGAATCGCATTCTTTCCAACAGCAACTTGTTAGTATGGGTTGCATTGTTAAACAGAAATATCCCCTGTTAGCTCAGCTGGAAGAGCGGGGCACTGTAGTGGTACTGTAATGCTCAGGTCATCCGTTCGATCCGGGTACAGGGGATTCATTTTTGTGCAAGAATTCAAATCCGTGTTTCTGTCAAAGCCCTTTATTGCTTCCAATCAATCGCCCCAAAAGCCAGAAGGAATATCTTCAAAGAGGTTTATATAAAAGTATATATTTTTTTATAAATTTTATTTCATTAGATTTGGTGCATATATAAAAATTATTTGAACCGTTTTGACAGAACCTGGTGCATATATAAAAATTATTTGAACCGTTTTGACAGAACCTGTTACATTCTTCAGAAGGCAATGGTCATGTGCAGAGCATCGCTTTAGTACATTGTGGTGCTCTCTACCTCAGATGAATGGGCTGCCAAAAATCTAATCTCTTTTATCGGAGTTTCTACGAAACAGATAGTTGCTGACTTGTTTGGGCTCCATACGTTAGCGGCTAAGCCGATCAAGTGCCCTTCAGCTGGCCTCACATTCCCTCATGTCTGCCCTGGTGCGATCGTGGAGGAATTTTAAAGTACGTTCAAACCCGTAATTGCTGGTCATTTGCCAATTTTCTATAGAGATTTTCTCACTTGAGAATGTTCGGAATGGTATCTATAATGATTTGGTTTTATACAACATGGCCTGAAGCGAGTCCAGGCTCATGTCGATAGACTTCCAAAATATGTCAAAATAGTGGAAGTCGGTCCACGTGATGGTCTGCAAAACGAGCCGGGGCATATTATTCCCACAGCCGTGAAGGTCAAGCTCGTTAACTTCCTCAGCAATGCTGGCCTTCAGTCCATAGAAACTGCTGCTTTCGTTTCGCCTAAATGGGTCCCACAGGTTGGTCGATATCTTCACTTATTTGCTGCTTTTGCTTCTTTCCGTATTCTGTTTGTCTGCCGTTAATCGCCGGCCTGCTTTGTTGAATATTTCAGATCAGTTGGGTTTAAACAGAAATTTAGATGGCAGATGGCGCCGAGGTAATGAAGAATATTCGTCGTGCCGATGGAGTGCAATATCCCGTCTTGGTACCAAATATTGAAGGGTATCGAAGAGCAAAACTCGCTGGTGCCGAACAGGTTATTATATAGTTGGTTTCTTTTACAAGTTTTTATCCCTCTTAAAGTTTTCGCCTGAAAGGTCGCTGTCTTTGCGTCGGCTTCGGAAGCTTTCAGCCAGAAGAACATCAACTGCTCTATAGAGGAAAGCTTTCAAAGATTTCAGCCCATCATTACGGAAGCATTGGCTACCGGTATTTCGGTTCGTGGGTAAGAATGATGGCGGTTTTTCTTGTTTCGTTTTTGATTTCATTCTCTGCCTTTAGCGTCTTAATATTCGCTTAAAACATTTTCTGTCTACAACTGCTCTCCAGCGTTTGCTCAAAATGCTTTCTCTTCACAATTGCTGTGATACTCATCCGCTTTACTGGCCCATATATTCAGTTTTTTCAAAATCGTTATCTAGATATGTGTCGTGTATCGCTGGTTGTCCATATAGCGGCCATACCAATCCAAATACAGTTGCGACAATAACATCCCGTCTTGTTGACATGGGATGCTGTGAAGTTTCCCTTGGCGATACCATTGGCGTTGGTACGCCTGGCATTATTCTAGACGTCCTTAATGCTGTCACCGCGCGTGTTCCTATTGAAAAAATTGCAGTACATTTCCATGATACAGTATTTGTTAAAAGCATCAATGTCTGTCGCCTTTCTAATGGTTGCAGTATGGACAAGCGTTGGCGAATATTCTCTGTGCGCTTTCAGCTGGCGTTTCAATTGTAGATAGTTCTGTGGCGGGATTAGGAGGATGCCCTTATGCAGCGTAATCTTTCCTTGTATTGGTTCTATTCTATTGATTTATGTTGCTTTTAGAGGAGCGAGTGGTAATGTCGCTACAGGTATCATAAATTTTTTTGAGAGAATTTCGCGATTATGTAAAATTTGCTGAACATTTAACAGAAGACGTTCTATTCATGCTTAATGGAATGAACATTGAGACTGGAGTTTCTATGGATAAGCTACTGGAGGCCACCGAATATATCAGCAAAGAGTTGGGCAGGCCTCCTGCCAGCCGAGCGGCTCGAGCCCTTTTATCGAAACGATCGCCTGCGAAATGAACCACCGCATTCATTGTAATTTGACTAAAGCCATATTTATCTTCCCTTCCCTATTCGCATTTTGGATTTAGCTTCCCAGTTTTACTTTTTATGGGCGTTTATTCTGTCTTGATTGTATCCAGATCTAATTTGAATCGAACGAACTCTTGCCTTAGGTTGTCGATTTGCGTTCTACTTGCCACTCGCCATTTCTGATACTGTTCCAGTTTCTTCCTATTTACTTGTTAGTAACCTGTTCCTTTCTCTTTCAGTATGTTCTTACCTGGCAGCATCCAACTGTATCTGCAGCTGTTTCACTTTGTTTTCTAATGTCTCGCTCTCCCTACGATGTCGCTGTTCAACTTCGACTAAGCTCCTCTCAAACTCTTGCTGCTTTGCGGAATGCAGGTGGCTCGCTGTTACTAACGTCTCCATCGCTCGATTCTGGGAAAACTTGACTTTAAAATACTTAACTGAATTCGGATTGTTTTCAAACCAAGTTGTGTTCAAGGTGCTTTCGTTCTGTGAGCATCGTCTCGATTTCATTGATACTGAGATCTGCATTTCAATCAGTTCTCCAATAATCGTCGTGCTCTTTGCCAGCTTACAAGCGCTGTTATCAATCTGGCAAGCGAATTCACCATCCACAATTGACATCGTTGGATCAAGCGATTGCAGCTGATACAGCCGAATTCGATTTGGATCAATTCGGAAACACCGAGCCGATGCCTCTGCAAGTTCGGCAGCCGTTCCTGGATTCCGATCAAAGTTGATATCAGCGTTCATCAAAAGCTTGATCTGGACTGGAGATGAATTGGCATCATTTGTCGTCATCTGAGCTTCACTGGCGATCGAACTTTCCAAGTACCGTTAAGGCGATCAAGAACTATCTCATCAATTTCAGTCATGTTTGAATGAAACTTTGTACTCGATAATGCCTTCCTCATGGTATTGGTAACCCCATATGCAAGCTGAACATGATTTCAAGCATGTGATCGCGAATTGCTTTTCGCAAAACTCAACCTGCAAATTTTCAACATTTTTCTCAAACCGTCCCGACCACAGGCAAAACCATTTGGAAAGCAGAAGATGTTTAGCGCTGCTTCTCTGTTGCAGCTTCTTGTTATCCAGCGTCTGAGATCCATAAATTGCAGGATCGCAAGTACTAAAACATTTTCAGTTATTCGGAATTAGGCAGTCCGAAGCCAAGTCATCCGGCTCTCTTCGTGCGTAACTGCCTGTTCAGACAGGTAGCGTAGTGGTTGAATCGCGTCTCTCTCCTCATTTCATATCGGGCTGTAGTCCCTAAACATGGCCTGGACGACGGCGTTCAATGAACAATTAGTCAATCAACGGATTCCGGCGCTGAGCCAACCGCGACGCCGTATCTTCAAGGGACATAGTCGGCGACTACCAGGCGACGCCTTCATCAACGTGGACCCGCGTGTTATCGTTTTCACCTTGCACATCGAGCGCGACACTCCTCCAGCCCCAGTTCCCCCTACTTCTTCATGGTTAGCTATTTGAAAAACACATTTCGTGTTTTTAGTTGCTGTTTTCAATTATTATGTATTGATCGTTTGAATTTTGTCTTTTCCTTTTAATTCAGATGATGACGCTAAATTTTGGCAGATATTTAGGGTCCCGAGAGGAGCTAATTGAGCGGCGACGGCAAAGACCACATCGACATGCTGCTGTACCTATGCAAGAAATTTCGGTTTATTCATATTGATTATTTCGCATACCTAAAATATCTCTTACCACTGTTCTAGTCACCGACAGTAATGGCTTTTTCAATGCTGTCTTCAGTTGTTCTCCGAATGATGTCACAAACAGCAGAGCTGATGCGGGGTTCTCGTTAGCTTCAATCACAGCTGTGTATGATGCCCTATTCAATCCTGTCAGTCCATGGAGGGTAGAAGCTGTTTAAATTTGTCCAATGTTGTTTCGTTTTCCAGTTCGTGATTCAAAAGGCAAAGATTTTATCAAGCACATTTGGAAGAGTCATTACCCAAAACGTTGCTTCCAAACGATTAACTTTTCGGTGGAAAATAGGGTTGGTTCTTCGTAGGGAATGACCCCATAAGCATTGTAATCTTTACAAGTTAGATTTCTGGGCAAGATTGCTTCCTGATTAGTTTCAGTGCATTGTAATTGGAAATCAAGTTTAGCTCGAGCTGCAATTCGGTTCAATCTATGTAAGCGCTGTATGTCATTGCCTTCAGCTGTATAGCACGATGCGATCCAGACGTCCACTTCGCCTATCAAGTTGTGGATCAACCAAGCATACATCGCATCGACGAAATTCTGATGATCTGATCGAACTGTCGTCACACGCAACTTCTTTTTGTACTTTCTGACTGTTGTCAGATTGAAAATCAATCGATTTGTTGTTAGATGCACGTTTGCTGTAATTGCTGATTGATCCTAGATTCTACTTATTTTCAAAAACGCAGGTGGAGGATATCTAATAGTGCTGTTTTGAATGAAGACTATTAAAATAATAATTGCATCGGCAATGGCCAAACAGTTCATTGAATAACTCGAAACATTTGGGTAATCGAAAGAATTCTGAAGCTTCAGATCTCGCCTGATTCAGCCTTCTTATGGCACTCCAAATCCAGTAAAGAGCACTTGTCACCGTTCTTCCATGGGAACGCCTTCTTGACTATGTTCAGATATCTGTTCGCATAATTAGGCAGTTAAATAAAGCTGTTCGCTCCTGCATACGGGAGATTTGGCTTCTCTTGATGATGGCCACTGGCATGATGTTCCATTTCAATTTTAGCATTATATGCCCCGAATGCTAATACAGCCGGCATACCGACAAACATAGTCAAACGCTTGTACAAAGCTGTTCCACCTAAACCAAATTTTAGACATTGCGATCAGGCAATCGCAGTATGGTACTGTCAAGCTTTGCTGTGCTGAACAGCAACCGACCCAACTCGCCCAGAGCCATTGTAGAGAGCAAGAATGGAAAACGAAGTTCAGAATTGTAAGATCTAGAGCAGCCTTCTGGACGACTCTGAATATGTTACAGCTGAGGGTTGTGGACTTGGTTGCGGTCGGCGCACCACTTCATGTAAACATTAAATCAAATGGTTTTTCTGATGAACGACGTCGCAGGAGAGACCTCTATTCTTGCCCCTTGTCGTAGCGACACTGGAAGTTTCAGTGTTAATCGAGTTTCAATGGGTCTCTGGACAATAGGTTTCTTGGCGGAAACGTGATCGCAACGATAGCGAGCTATTGTAATCAGGCGGAGCCTGCTCGATAACTGTACAAAGAAACGTTCGGTTTTGAAGATAGCTCTCCAGAAACCAATCTCTGCGATTTGAGTTTCTAGAAGATTTCAGCTTTGGCGTACTTGAAGATCGTTCTTGTTGCACATGGTCGAAGGTGGCTGTATTTTTGCTCGAATAGATGAAACATTATGGGCTTGAAATATACTCGAAGAGAAAGCAACATCGGCCCCACCTGCGATCTGTTCGGTTTCATGACCCGAGTGATGTCGCCCAGACAACTCAAACGATGGCTATCGAAATACCGCAAGATATTAGCATGTTTAGCATCGCCAAGATTCTATTGCGTTTTTTGGCTAAACATGGGGCTGCTCGAACCCCCTTTATATTTCAACAAATAGCTACGAAGGAATCTGTAAAAAAGCTGGCCTCTGCTATTATTTCGGAGCGAGGTCTGAATTACGATATTCGCTGTTTCGAAATCGAGCTCAATCTTTTCTCATTAGATCTGGATCTATCAACTTATCCAATAGAAACTATTGCAACAACGCTGAAAAGAATTCTTCGTGCTCTTCCAGTTCCCATTATCCATTGCCAGGAGCAGCTTTTCGCGATCCTACGTAACCACTCGTCTGTTGCTATGATTTATCTAATTTCTGCCAAGGGGACGGATCAGAAACTGATGAGGCAATCCCCTTAATTCGAACGCTTTTGAAGAACGAATTGCACCCGGAGAGTTTCACTTTCTTGTAATAACTGTTTTGCTTTTTACAATCTTGGGCTTGTTCCTGGCTTGTTTCTATCGAGAAATTCCAGAATGTTTCTAAATTTCGTACAGGACTGACCTAATCAAGCTGCTGGCTGAAATTGCGGCCTGTCAGCAGCAGACACAAATGTCAGCCAATTCTCTGGCGTATCTGTTCGGACCAACACTGATGCGCGTCAAAACCGATTCTACCTTAGCGCTGCTCCATGATCCCAAAGCTATCAATCGGGCAGTTCAGTTTTTTATTGAACATTCCGAAGCTCTTTTCTCTGTATCCAAAAGAACCAAGCTTGACTCGGAAGCTCCGGAATCGAAGCCGATTTCAAAAACTCGGCTTTTCCACAAAAAGATAAAAATGGTTCTGCGAAGGCCGTTCGAAAAACCCCTGGATCTAAACCGAAATATTGAGCAAGGCGTTTCTAACTTTGCAGAGAGAAAAGCGCTCCTGGTGACGCCTCAAGACGTTAGAAATGATCTCTTAGCTTGCATTGAATTAACCGACGACGAACGGGAACTGTTTCGCGAGCCGCCTTCCTTCAGTCCTCCATCCGAACCTGAAAAAGAGAGCTCTGGCGCGGTTACTGTCCACTTTCTCACTCCCAGAAGACACCTTGCTAATGTTTATGGTATTGCTAGTTCTATGTAATCTCTAATAATTGAGCATGCTGTTTCAGATCTAGACCTGAACACAGAATCCGGAAGGTATCGAATGCAATTAGACGCTGCAAAAGTGGAGCATACTTTCGTCGAGAACGCGCGAAGGAGGGAGCTGGAATTTCTTCATGAAGAGCGTCGTGCACAAGAAGCTTTTACCCTACGCCGGACTTATAGTGGAAATAAGGAAACGGATCTCCCAGCACCAGCATCTTCTACTAATCCGTCTATAGCTCAGCCCGAAACCGAGCAAGTGTGCTGCGAAAGTGATGCGGACACGAGCTCGACAAGAACTTCGATCTCATCGAACTCATCTCTCAGCACCAACAAAGCAGCCCCGCCAGTAATTGAAATGCAATCGAGCTGGTGGAAGGACGTACAGCAATTACGAGATGCAGCCGCTTCCGCTTATGCTGCGACTCCTACTAGTGATATCCCGCTGGACTTTGAACAACCACCTGCAGAACCGGCTCCGATTTCACCTCATTTCGACGGCGACCATGACACATCGTCTATCGAGAGTCTCAGCGAAGAATCAACTCATGATGTTGATGAATTAGAAGAGCCTAAAGCCCAGCTCGATTCAGATACGGATTCATTGAGCGCTAGTTCTATTGCAACAAGCGAATCGGAACGTCTTTTGGAGCAGGGACAGCACCCCATGGTTGCTGTTGCTCAAACGGCCCCAGTTGTTGTTAACAAAATCAGGCGCGTCGAGCCATCCAATCAGATTGCCAAAAGAATGCAGCTGTTTGAACAGCGAGATCAGGATGAGGACCCCGTGTCGTCCCACGTGTCTCTGAAATCGATTCGTGCACCGGGAGGCATAATCGATCGTCGTGCTCCAGTGACGAAATTCAAACAAATCTTCGAGAAACAAGCGGCCAATGTTGATATTGACAATGATGTCAGAATCATTGAAAGCTCACCTAGAGTCGAGTTATCGAGTGCAACCGCGGTTGTGCGGAAAGACCAATGGCATGCAGAGGCCGCTCGAGAGATTCCAAATACGACTACCTCCAGGCCGGAAAGAGGCTATGTGCAGAGAATTAAGAACCGTCTTCTATCTGAGCCAACCATTGTCTCGCCTCAGCCGTTATCGCCATCATCCAGAAGTTCTTCAGTTAGCAACTCGTGGAAAGATGGCAGCAGCCCAAATACTTCCCCGAAAGCTGCCTCGGCTCAGAGAGTTTCCCAGCCAGCTATCATAAGAAAGCTCTCTATGACACGTGTTCAGAATTTAAATAGAAAACTAGCTGGGCGCCCTCAAAGTATGGATTTGTCATCACAAAGGAGCTCGCTGTTGGAACCAGCTCTGGACAGGGCGTCGTTTTCCGAAACCAGCTCGTTGAAACTTTTTGTTAAAGGCGGTCAACAGAGCTCCATACCTGAAAATGTCACGACTTTGCCTTCTGGGTTCTACCGGATTCAAAACGCGAGAAGGCGAAATATACGTGGGGGTCGCTCACAATTCAGTGGTTCTGACGATAGCGACGAGGAAGAGGACCTGCAAACAAGCACAATGCATCGATCGCGTCCGAGTCTTTCCGCTACTGCTTTCTTGCGTCGTCTGTCGACAGCGTCATCATTCGCAGATGAGAGCGTCTCCTCATCTCGAACGGCATCTGTGCAAGTCTTCGATCCAACGTCACGAAATGGATCGCAAACCTTCATTCCTCCTGTAATGAGGGTTTCGATATCGGATGTGACAAACGACGCTCCACTTCGGAGTTCGATCATTTGACAGCATGCATCATTGCTGTTATATCAATCCGACGTGTTTCATTAGTTCATAGCATGATAACAGCGCAAGAAAGATGCATTCTAGCTATGATGACACGTTTATAATAAACATTGTGATGACACGACTCCAGTCTAGTGTCTTCGTATCAAACAATCCTACAGCGCTTCATCCATTTGACCTCCATAGGCGCGGACTGTTGAGCGTTTGATAGGCTTTAATAGCAACATATTTTAATCTTCTTAAGCCATAACTGCCAGCAACATTAATGCCATTGTGGCCGCTGAGACAGAAACCGTCAATGCCGAGCTTCGCTGTGACTTGGGAGTGCTTTCAGGGGCTGAGGTCGACGAATTGTCCATGTTCTCCATGGCCATGTTGTCCATTTCTGGCAAGCTACTAACGGAGGCAGCCGGTGCGTCATTCCATCCCGCGATCCCACAGTAAAATGAGGCGACGAAGGTGAACGGGCTCTCATCAGGCAGGCATTCTCGTCCTTGCTTGTCGACAGGGTAGCCTAAGATCTCTTTGGTGACAGTAACAGGGCATTTGTTGGATTGGAGACAGTAGCGCTCCATGAATTCGGTGATATCCAGAGTGCATTTCGAGTGACGTTTAATTGCAGGGCATCCTCCTGGGTTTTGACCCCAAGCGGCCGCCTTCATCTTCTTTAGAATGGTCCCGGCTGGGCATTCCAACGTGATCTTCTTATCACCCGGATTCGTCTCAGCGCAGACTCCAACAAGCTTCTCGTCGGACGTCGCCGTCGTTGTTACATTTGAAAGTGCTGAAACTAGAGATAGTGCCGATATAGCAACTGCAAACAATTCAGGAATCGCGAATATAGACTTGATGAAGCTTACCAATGATGGTGACAGTTTTGCTGAATAGAGCCATGACGTGAAAGTTAAACGTTCGTGTATAGACTTTGCAAATAATAGGTTCGAAATAGGGTTAAATTCCAGAAGTGAGGATCATGGTCTATAGTGACTCCTTCCTCAGTGATGTAAAAGTCATGATCAAAGGGCGAGATGACTCAACTGATCATGTCGCTCGAGTCTACTCCCATCGTCAATGAATTGCTGATTGCAAGCAGAAGGGTTCAATAAAGTGCCAGGCAGGAGGTAGCCCATAGACTTCCCATGTTGTTGGGTTCCTTTTGATGTCAAAAGTTGCATTTGAAACATTACAGAATAAAGAGACCAGGCGGTCAAAGAAGAAAGAGAGATGTTCTAGAAAAGGATATTGATATTTGGATGATCCGATGACAGTTTAGTGAATTCACTTCAATCTCATACGCGAATTAGTTCAGTCTGAATGAATCAATCAGGACCACATTAATAGCTCAGATTTCACAAGAGATTTTCACTGTCTCTCGGACGATCGCTGATAAAAAAACAATATCAGGCGGGCACATTATACGCCTTTACCTTTTTCTATCGAATTTAGGCTACAAGCCCTATAACAGGGACGAATTCGTCAATCAGAAAAAAGTCGGACGTTTACGTGAATGCCTCTGGGCTCTACTCAGCTTCCTAACGAAGCGATCAAAATACTTTTGAAGAGAAAATATCTGCTAGACGGCTCTCATGAATGGGCGTTCAAAGGCGTCGAAGCTCATGCTACCGACAACGACGTGAACAAGGAGTTCGCAAACGCCAGCGAATCAGGAATTCAAGATGATGAGGTTGATACGGTTAAAGAAGTCAGTGAAGCCGCCATAGCGTTGATAAAAATGAAAAGTTCTCCAGGTAAACCGAAATATCAACTACTCTGAATCGACTAAATCTGTTCAGTCGGAGGGCATCGTAAGCGATGGAAGTTGTGCACGCCGCCCCCATTGATTGTTTTGCCACCGCGACAATGTCAAACTCTTCTCCCGGAGCATGACAAGCAGATGGTTCAAATACGATGTGCGCCCAGGCCTCGTCGTTAACGAATACAACCCATATTCAAAACTGTCGTTCTCTCATTGCTCGCGTCGTCGGCAGAACTCGCCTTCGAACTTGCTTAACAGCTGTCTATTAGCTCCAGTGACTATGATAATGTATAAATCCATGACGAATCCAATCTGTCGACTTCGTTTTTGTTAGATACCATTCCATCGTCGTTTCTCGTCTCATTGCTGAGAGCCCAGAAACACCAGACCTTGAAACCATACCGATCTGATTGTGAAACCATGTCAACCACCACCCTGACGTCGGGCTTTGTAAATTGAAGCTTTCAGGGATCATTTCAGCAATACTAAATCGCAAGGAGCTTTCGCAAGCACTGAAGCAGGACCTTTCGTCACTTTCCGAAGTGCAAACAGATTCGTTGCGTCAACCGCAGCAGACCTATCCGTTCAACAAGGAGAGCGACGTCATAAACATCGCGAAGAACTATTGTCATTGTGGGCAGAAAAATACTAGCTCTTCGCTTGCCAATAGAGACCCATTAAAAGGCTCTGACCGAAACAGTAGGCGATGTGCGATCCAAAAAGCTAGAGAAGGAAATGTCTCAGTTGTATCTACGACCCGATATTTCAGAACTGATAACGGTCTTTAAGCCAAGTTGGTGGCAGGTCCACTTGCAATAAGGCGCTCCCGAAGGCTGTCACGAGTCATACACAAATACAGGACCTTGATGTGAGTCCAAAGAGTATCGAAAAGAAGCCAACCCAAACCGAAGCTGATAGCCCCGGTCGCAACGTAGACGCTGATATCATATTCCCTGCTGTTCGGATGATAATCAAAAATTTCCGGCACGAATAAGGTCAGGATGCCTCCGCCCAATGAGAGTATCGCGATGAAGAGCGATTTGAGAACATTGGTACTGAAGAACCAATCCAGTCCCGAAAACAGACCCATCGCTGGATTTGCAAAGCTTTATGGCGACGGCGATAATCTTCAAATGGTGAAAAGACACGGCGACTTGATCTGCCCGATCGAAGATTATGAATTTGGAAAGAAGCGATCGAATATGGCCGATCGTCTTTGCACCGTTGAAGATTATCGCCGCCGCCATAAAATTTACAAATCAGCTAAAAAAGAAGCAATGGCACTCCGACGACAGCCGTTTCCATCGATGAATCGCTTCTTCGGGGGCGACATCAAACGCTCGCTGACGTTGCTGGTGATGTTCTTCGCGACGTCGATCGCTTTGGCCATCACATCCCAGCAGTTCCCGAAGGGCTCGTTCCAACATGAGCTGTGTCTACAGACGGGCGGGATCTCTCTGCTCTGCGCCATGTTCGTGTCGGCGTTCGACTTCTTCTGGATGATTGGCACCATTGTGACACTGTTTCTCACGACAAACATTCATGCGGACGTTGCTACACCGGCTGCACGACCTTAACCATGTCTAGTCTTGCCATAAACAATAAACAGCTTGTGGTTCCTTTCGATTTCTTCGACGACCTTTCAGTTTTAGTTTCAACTTTACATTTTATCACAGAGCTCATCGTTTTTTCATGGCAATCAGCGGTTGTTTGTCAAGAACGCCTCATTTCATTTCGATACTGCTTTTCCTAGGTCAGGTTAGCCCTGTTTCTTATAATCTATTCACGCTGATTCTGACGATGTCTCGTTAACAACAACCGCAGTTTCACATAGTGGATGTTTGACAAATGTTGTCGCCGGTGCCAGCCATTGCCATCAGCAATGCAATGCTGACAACATGGCGCCCATAACGACGCCCGTCGTTTCGGTCATTCCCAAATGGACGGAAAGCGACTTTGGTCCCTCTCAAGCCTGAATCTGACAAGTATGAACGCTCACGAGATCAATGTTTGGATCAATGACGGAGCAGGGGGTTCCGCTAGGGTTTCCCTGCCTGAATTCGAAAAATCGAATTTTCCCACTTCGTTTTCGTTACGATCGCGTCGTCATTTCGTATCTCACTGGTGACCGCCTCGGATTTCGTTACCTGTGTCATCTTCTCCATCGTTGCTGAAAGTCGAATCCTCCCACTTCGTTGTCGTTACGATCGCGTCGTCATTTCCTATCTCACTAGTGTCCGCGTCGGATTTCGTCACCTGTCTCATCTTTTCTCTACATTGCTAAAAGTCGAATCATTGTCGATATTGTCTTCTTATGATATGCGATGTCTGCCAGAGTGATCGGCTGACGAAGAATGATCTCGGGTTCCTGATCTGCGATGATTGCGGCGCTCAGAGTTTTGCAGCCACCCAGGAGGAAAGCGAATTCCTCATGGGTGAGGCGGGCGCTCGAGCGTTGCAACGCGTTCGGAAAAGCAAACCGAATGAGGCGACTCCCAAAGATGCTATAGCGCCTTTGTCGGTAATTCTGAAGGCGATTCAAGCGTCGCTGTTTGTTCAATGCTGTGCTGCTTCTAATCATTTCGGGACGAAACGTTCCCTGTTGTTACAAACGGCAGGAGATCTATTCTTAGCCTATTTTGAGAGCGTTCGCCGCGATTATGATGGCAACTTCGAGATCATATTGGCAGGACCTGGGTTAGCTCATGGCGCTCAAACAACTGGCCAGCTTCCTCAGTTCAAAGTCCATCGTTTTATCACGATCCACATTCTGGCTCTGGCTATGAATCTTATGAGAGAACCCATCACACCGTTAGATCTCTGCATTCAGATCCGTGCTGGGAATATTCCCACTCAAGATATCCTCAAGCTATTGCCGCCTGAGATCTCATCGAAACTAACGATTCGTCTGTATCGTTTTTTGGCGCAAGGATCGTTTCTCGTATCGCCAGAGGGTTTCACAAAAGAGATGAAACTGATTCACGAACGCATTTGTCGTGTGACATCTCTACCTGAGCTACGTCCTGTCTCTGGAAATATTCCTCTGACCTTAACTCGTTATGTGCTTCAGTTGCAATTGCCGATAGAAACAGTAGCGCCGCTATCTCATGCATTATTGGTTCTCTATAATAGAAGATCGCCTACCATTTCCAAATCTCATACAATAGCAGCTGTCATTTTGGCTGTCAAGCTGCTTTACGGCTCGAGGTCTCCGTCCCCTCTAGATTCGATTTTAAGCTCGTCAACTTTCGTGTCCCTCTCCAGGCTTTGCTCTGCCCCCGACCCCGATTCTGCTGATTTTGCAACTTTAAAAACCTTCACAAAATCTTTCAACAATTTCACGGTCTACAGTCAAAGAACGAAAATCGCTGTCGGTGATGCATTTGACGATATTTATGCGGTCCAGTTTCCGGAAGAGGTTTGGGATCTCTCTGAGTATTCTGTCACCAGATCTTATGACGACCTACTAGTTCAAGATGATGGGCGATGTTTATGCTGGTATGAAGATCCTTCTCGTGGTGGTAACCAGAAGCCAATCAACGTCAATCAACGTTGCTTTTTGAAGGCAGGTGGTAATAACCCTGACATGCCTGAATACAAGAGGCTTATTCATTACGACCCTGATGAAATGCATAATGGGCATTGTATCGAGCATTATTTGCATCGGCGTCTATTTCAAATTGCCTCTGATATATTTAACATCACGCAGCGAGATCTGGATCACGCATATCGGCATATTGTTGAATCAATATACAGGCAATATTCAGGCAAGCTATTCCAGCATGAGCAACGCAAGGATACGAGGTACCAGCAAATACTTCGACTCAGTCGCAAGCGAGGTAGAGAGCGAATTGCTGAGGACAAAGCAGAACGAAAAAGGTTAAAAGCGATGCTTCCTGCAGAAATCAAATGTACGTCACTTGAGACATTACGTACATTGGTCGCCCAACAAAACTACTTGAAATCGTGCATGTCATCGTTATCCACTGGTTCATAATCCATCATAAACCCAGCACAACAATGATGTAAATGACCTATTGTGATCTGCACCGTACCTGTCAGTCCATCCAAATGGGGTCGATTTGCAGCCAAAATGAACCAATTTTGCCAGATAGGCTTCAAACGAAATCGCATCTGCCCCCTTTTATTGATTCGAGTGCTTCATTCTTACCTATGCCTCGCCATAATTGGCAACTGACTGTTCAAGATAACAACGTTGCTATTATAAGAGTTCCAAATTCCAGTTGCTTTGTATTAATTGGGCATACTCGCCCCATAATCGATATTCAGTATTCACTCTCTGAGCGTACAATAGTCACGCGTTCTGGCGATGGGCTTGTTCTTCTCTGGACGCTGGACAAGTTCGCCGTCGTTCATAAGGCATCGATTGTTTTAAAGAATTCTGCTGTCATTAGACTTGCCAATGACTATTTATTAGCGGCGGGTGGTAAAGAGCTAGAAATTTACACGGGGCTTGGCTGCTTTCCTGTTCGAATTCACAAGGTTTGTACCAGGAAAAGCCCGATTATTGATATCAACTGGGTAATGAACGACGTTCTGACAACTTTGAATTGTCACAATGAGATACGAACATATCGCTTGAGTCAGAAAGGCCTTATGCTGGTCCACAAAGTAGAATATCCCAAGTTGGTCTTATCGGTATATCCCCACGTTATGTTCCAGGATGACAAAGACAGCATGGTTAAATCTTGTTATAACGAGCTGACAAATTGATGACAGCGTTTCTGGTATTACATTGTATCCAAGCTTCACTTTGACAATGGTTTACCATAGAAGAATTGCCTGTAAGGTTTGAGGATATCGAAGCTCGAGCAAGTTTAATTATGAATCAAAGATTGTCTCCCTCTAACGGCATCTATGTGTATCGTATTTACGCCCTGGTATAGGCTGGGAATTCTGTCGAGTCATTCATGCCGGGGCGTTGCTTGGTTAAATTCCAATGGTGCATTCTCTAGCTGGCTCTGTTTGACCACTTGCATATTCCAAACTATGTCAAACCTATGCAACAGGTTTCATTCCTCGAGAAGCGCTTCAGAAAATCATAGTCGATTATCGCGTTTTGTCGTAATATTATAGTGTAGCTCAGCGAGGCTGAAAGTATGAACATTATTTATATACTGGAAACGAGAACTACTCAGAGCTCACCTTCAAAATCCATTCGATGTGGCCACGCTGACATGTTTGCGTCTGAAATATCTGTCTATCATACAGAATGTGATGGCGCCCATGCCATGGACATCGACGTCTGTAAGGACACAACACAATCCAGCATCACCACCTGTATCCTTGGCAATTACAGCCAAGATGTGCTTGTCCCTGATTGCCTTCGTCAGCGCTGCGTTCTGGGTCGGTGTCTGTATACAATACGTGTATGTGACGTATAGAGATGAAAGAGCAGCTTATAGGTGAAATTTGACATTATCATGGTTGGGATTGGCCTAGGTGGGCCGTGTAGTTTACTTAAAACTCTTTTAGGTCTCCACAACGATTAGCAGCCGTTTTACATTGGCCTCGGAAGGACCTGCCTACGTGGGCTTCAGTTGATAACAATCAAACGACTTGTTTGTTTACGAAGATTGAACCATACTTGATAGCTGATAGTCAAGGCCTGGTTTGCCTTCGTGCACACCAATCTGCAAATGGATGCTGTTTAGCTGGGCTGGCCATATCTGTACGTTGTCTCATCTCTTTAGCTTCATTCATCATAGATTATCAGTTTACAGCTACTTTTAAAAGCACGGTTTTCACGATTACTTGATTCGAAAGCCAAACGTTTCGGATTTGACAATTGTGTAACTCTTTTGATGCAGGCTTGTAAAGAAGGCTGCTCAGATACATGGCGATGTTGTCAAAGGCATTCGCTATGTGTCTCTTGTTGTATGACAAGGCATTCCCAAATTGGCGATATCGCAGACGCGCGACAGCGTTTCCAAATTTGCTCACATCAGTGTCAGTTTACATCGGCCAGCACTGTATCTGGCAACCGATTTAAGAATGGTCTGAGATACTGCTACGAGCCGCTGGACAACAAGAAGCTTCCATTTGAATCAGCGATGACTATTTTGTCTGAGTACGATGTTTTACACCTTAGTTTTCGGTTTCACTGTTTGGAAACATTTGTACACTGTTTTGAGTTGGTATTCTGTATGAGCATGAGATGTCATCTTCGGATTTGTAGGCCCGGGATATCGTGCACAATGGCATGCAATCAGCTTGGTCGAGGTTGCGAAGAATCTTTCCTAGAGGCAATCAACACATGTGATGCCTTTGAAGCCGTTGGGTTTCAATGCCCATCGAGGTGTCGAACTACAGAATCTCGTGATGCTCCCGGTGTCGTTAACGGCGAATGTGTGCTTAATGTCAAAGCACACTTATTGGATTGCGATTCCGCTCACCATGATGTTCGACGTCTATGCAGTTGTTTGCCTGATGAAATCAATCCTGATTCTGTTCGCTTCGATCACGAAGATTACCTGCCAAGTGCTTGAATCCCCAGGGGTTGCCAAGTACTTGAATCCAGGGGTCAACTTGTTGCTTTTACAGGTCACTTGCCATTTATTCATAGACGGTCATCTCGGCTCTTTTAGTATTCTGCAATCAGTTTGCTGCTAGCTGCATGTTGCGGAAGCTATCCCAAGTTTCTTGTAACCCGAATCATTAGTATATATTCATCCCATAAATTCAATCTATTCTATTCGTCTATTGGTGTTGTCAAACAGCAAAATGTTCGATTGTATCTTGGGGTGCCTGGAGCGTCCTTTAAAATTAGTTCTTTGAGGTTCGGAAATTGGGCATTGTAAGGTCTCAACGTTTCTAACTTTCGAAGTGAAATTTTCGACTCCAGCTTGAACGAGATTAGAGCTGGCATTGTCTTCATTGCGTTGATAAACTTTGAAACATGTCCAGGGCGAACGAACTCGAGACTGCCATTGATTCGCAACTGAGTCAGACTTGTTCGGCAAGAGTGCACTAGTTCGACCAAAACATGAAATAGGTTATGTAGCGCCTCCTTTCCATAATGTGGCATGATGCTTTTAATGTGAATATAACGCAACCTTGACGTGTATGAAGATAGCTGCGACGTTTGAGTGCTACAAAAATACACACAGTCGACAGTAAGTTCTTCAAGCAGTGGAAATGTTGAAACTATCTTTGCAATTAAGTAGGAGGCACTCGACAAAGTAATCGATCTAATTGTTTGAAACGGTTCTGAGTGGAAAATTGCTGCAACAAATGCTGCATCTAACGTTGCATTGCCTATCGCCAGACTTGAAAGCTTCTCACATTTGGAGATGATGCCTTTTGCAGCAGTGCCTGTAAATGGCAGACGCCGGCGATTTGAAAGAACCCCGATGATGATGAGCGACTCCAGTTTCGTAGAACGAATTGAGTAAAGTACCGAGTCGGTAATCTTGCTGCCGTATAACCGCAAATCGATGAGATTTATGCAGCGCCGTAGGAGCTTTCAAAATGATCAGAGCGTGATTCCAGCAATACAAGCAAACCAAGAACCATTTTCATTGCGACAACATAGCCTTGAAGATGGTACAGGTCCAGTTTTCGTATGGTGTCAAATCTGATTTTCAGATGGCGGAAAAACCCGGATATATAAGCATTCATATGAACGATTCCGGGATTGATTAAGCCTTCGAAATCGATGTCAGCGAACACTCCCAGTGTCTTTAAGTTTGTCCATTGCCAGCAAACGAGTGTCGAGCATGTGGCCTTATCAAGGACGTTAAGAAACGAGAAGATCTCTCTTGTGATATCATCCGGCAAATGGAAAATCCTTAGATCTACTTAGCACGATTGCAGTGAGAGAACAATTTATAACAACTGGCTAGTTTGTACAGCCTCCGGTTTCGCAGCTGGTGACATCCTGTGCTTTTTAGAGCATCGTCTAAACTGGCTGAGCAACGTTGGATCTTTCATGATCGCATCCAACGCTAGATGCTCGAGGCGTCGTCGGGACTGTCTCCTAATGCATAAATCCATCATGATACAGCAATGTGGAATCAATTATGGAGAGGAGGTTTCCTCCTCTTCCCAATCCCATCTCATTGACTGTTCATGATACCTTCATGTTACTTGCAATAGAATCTCTTCCATTGCTGGTTGCGGCCCCCTACAGTGGAGACAGCCTCTCATTCCTAAAAGTTGGAGCCGTATATATTTTTCCCGAGTAAAAAATAACGATTTGTCATTTTCAAAAACCGATTTTAAAAATGACACTCCCATACCACAAAACCCTAACAAAAAATAAATCATCCATCCCACTTTGCATTTTGTCATTTTCAAAAACCGATTTTAAAAATGACACTCCCATTCCACAAATCCTAATCCAATAAGTTCCCATTTCCAATTTTTTTCCAAATATATTTCCTTTAAACTCAAAATTACTTTAAAGGTTAATGTGTGATATTTTTAATGCCATACACCTTTAAAGACGACAGAAATAAACATCAATCTCAAAAAGTAAAATGGGAAATCTGTGATAAGGAGATGAGAAGAGATGCTATTTACAGACACACAAAAAACCACGACCCAGAAGAAAAGAATAATTACAATGATAAGCAGAGAGTTAAACGAAAGGAATACCTAAAAGAATACGAGAGAAGGAAGAACGAACATAACCCTAATTATAAGAAAACCAAAATTCAAACAACAGATAGAAACGCATATAGAATTCAAGTAAACGAAAAGAGTTAAAAATTGATAAGTCTTTCCAATCATATCAAGAAGCAGAACAATAGTTATCATTTCTTCAAGCGAAATGAAAGAGTAAATGAAAACAATTTATCAATTCAAGAGGAGACAGATGATTCGCGACTAAGGTTTGGAGTGCAGCATTTGCAGCACTGGTCGACAACATAGTAAATAAAACGATAGACCGGGAGAATTTGGGCTTCGAAGCGTCTGAGGTTAATTACGAATTGGCCGAGCGCCATAGTAAGCCGGTTTCATCAATGTGAATAAATTCCCAGTCGGTGGCATTCGAGAGAATACCCCAGACACTTTTCATCGTCTTGTGAGCATCAACCCGTGATTTGTAAAGACTTGCTGTCTCGGCAACGCATTGCCAAAAATCAGATTCTGAAATTGAGGTCTTCGCTTCAAGAGCAACAAGATGCAGTTCACGTGGTGGAGCCTTTCCAAATATATCCTTGTCTTTGCCAAATCCTACCGTGTAGTCTGTCTTGCCACCGA
>RBZT01000684.1:0-153345 GCA_003693705.1 Polymyxa betae
ATCTTCTCTGAGATCACGGACTTCCCGCAGTCCGCCGATTGGCCTTCCTCCAGGTGTCATTCTGAACTCGATTCTGTCGGCTGAAATGAATCGTCTGCTTCTGGTCTTCATCGCCGTACTGGCTCAGCTCCTTTCTCTGCAATCAGCCAGGTATTGATTCTATCTGTGATTCTACAATGTATTAGCTGATGATATTGGTCTATATTTAGAGGTCGCTTTTTGCTCGAGAACGATTCAAGTCCGTCCCCGTCTCCTGTGGCTCAACCTGCCATTCCATGGCTTCCGTTTGCATTGATCTCACCGTTCGTCTTCGTTGTCGGTGTCTACTCCCTGTTAGAATGCGTCATTCAAAGATCCAACCGGGCGAGAGCCATCCAAGAAACAATCCCTGATAATGTCGTCCCTGTATTGCCACCACCTGAGCTGATCATCACCGAATCTGATCGCTTTAAGGTCTTTTGTTTTTTCACTTCTTTTTCTGCTCTCTGTTAAATTTTGTTATAGTTTCATGATCGAATTCATGATTTGTGCTGTGTTTGTCTGGATCTAAATATTGAACATTCATCACCCTGCTCAACAGATGAACTTTCAATATCTGTCACAGAAACAACTCCTTCAAATATTGAACTACCTTCATCAAGCTCAATGACAGAACAACCTAATTCTCAATTAGATACATTGACTGATCATGTAACATCATCACAATCCAAAGTTGGTTTTCTCCATTTCATTTCCATCATTTGAATATTCGTAAACCACTTTGTTTTCTGAATATTTCCCGGTTCTGACAAAATGTTTTATAGAAATCTGCGTGTCTACTGTGTGATGAAACCGGATTGGATTCAATTTGTAAGATGCCTTGTGGTCAACACTTCATACACAAAGATTGTACAATCGAACTGATTCGTGTTCGTGCTCGTGGTCGCATCTTTCCATGTCCAGAATGTCGTGCCACTTTTCCTACATCAAGATCATAACCAAATACATCACACTTTCCCACTTTTATATCCACAATATCATCACTGAACGTTATGAACTCATTTGCCGGTTCTTTCCATACATTTATGAACATCGAACTCAGGCCGGCTTTTACATCATGGTCCATCATTATTCTCAGACTGACAGAACAGCTGTCGTCCTATTTCCTATCATCAGAACGTTTTAGAAATTGTGTTTCTGAAACGTATACTCTAGTCTGACTATGTAACATAGTAACCGTAGAGTGCCAGACTATTCCGGTATGATTTCTATCAACAGACACGATACGATTATAGAAATCAGAGACTGCATGACAAACTCATGAAATAGCACAATTTTTCCAATTAATTTTCAAAACGTTTTCGTAAAAGTTAATTGATGAAGGGAGGCTATCCAGAGTTTCATACTCGGATTTAATAAATCACTCGAAATGGAACCGATTTCTATCGACAATCCCGTCACTGAATAACATGAACAATCGCGCTCAAAGGTGTGTCGGAAGTCGTGCAAATCCACAAGATCGCTTTGATCTATGATCAATCCCACCTCGGAGATCATCACGGACTTCTCGCAGCCCTTCCATACTTGACCCCCCTGCAGAAATGATTCGTCGTTTGGTCGTCGTCGTCGCCGTACTGGCCCTGCTGGCGTCGTTTTTCCAATCAGCCAGGTACTGGCTACGCGCCTCTTGTGCCAAAGCTGCTGACCTGTAGCTGTTTAGATGCCGCCTCTTATTGGAAGGCGAATCGAGGCCGTCCCGATCACCTGTTCGGCTTGATCGAGACTCGATCGGAGCTCCCGATTATGGCCTGATCGTTGCCAAAGTGTCATCCGTCGCCTGGCTGCCAATGGCGATGTTTTTCGGCCATAAGCTGTGCCTCTATGTACTTGGACGATGCATAGAGCCTCCCCCTGAGTTAGACATCACAGATGATGATCGCCGCCTTGTAAAACTTGTTGATTCCATTCACAACGGATTGTTCAATCTGTATGTAGTTTCATGAACGCCTTCATGGTCAATGCTCTATCTGTTTGGCCTTATTAACCGAACCATCTATCTTCACGAACGAACCAGCACCATTGGCCCAGCGGCCATTCAATTCGATTCCTTTCGATGTAAAATTCCGGATTTTTCCACGTTTCTTTCTCCGCTGTTTTTTTTCAGTTTACGAAATGCTCGTTAATTTTGTTATCGAACTTTTGACATTTGTTTAGGATGAGGCCAGTACGGTCGGCGTTGCTATTAGTAAGATGCCTTGCGGTATTCACTTCATTCATCACGATTGCAAATATGAATGGCTCCGTAATCGTGATCCTTATCTCGACTTTTCTTGTCCAGAATGTATTCAATCGCGTCCTGTTGCCAATGTCATAAATCAATAAATCACGATTTCCGACTATTTAAATCCTCGAATTTTCACAGCAAAGTTTGCTTTCTCACGGACGCTCTTCGATAAGAAAATGAGATGTTCAAAATCAAGCGGCTTATAAGCAGCAGAGCTGTCTCTTGGAATTGGCCTTTTCCAGGGCGAATCTTCTCGCTCTGATACTGATGTAGTCGCCATTTTGGCCCCTTCCGGAACACCTCGGCATAATACCAGCAATATCTTATAGCAGGTTCAATCATGGATTGGCCCCAACAGGTTTATCACGATAAAGGACATTTACAAAGGTCATTAGGGTTAGGGTTTGTGCGTGTGGCCAGACGAAACCAATCCCCTGTAGGTTGAAATGTAGCCCATCTAAGAATGGGCGCAGATTAGGCCATGTTGAACAAAATGAGAGACATTTTGTTCAACATTTTGTAGGCCAAAAGAAGTGAGAACGCAGAAGAGAAAAGTTCAATAATTTGGTTCAGGCTCAGGTCAATAGAAATCACGAAACGCAGGAGTCTATAGAGCTTTTGAACAACAAAAAGTCAAGCGGATGGGGACTTTCTATATCCATCAATGAGAATCTCTACGGCTGGTGAGACGATTCTGGAGCACTGATTGGAAGACAATGAAAGATTCGACTTAAATCGGTGAGCTTTGCAGCAGTTTCATAAGTTTACCTTACGAGCCCCGACAGTAATCTTTGCAGACGGCGATAAGCCCGAACAGTTCGGACAGTTTGGATCGGGACAAAGCATTTTCTGGGCAGATTTCATTTTGTTCAGAACATCACCACTGCGCTCGCATGAACATTACGATATCAACTGAATGATTCTTGGTCTATTACGTAGACGAAAAAATGCCAAATTTGGAGATAACTGACGAAACTTGACCAGAAGCACGAGAATATTTAGAGGTTCTACAAGGTAATTAAACAGCAAAATTGGGCATTTGCTTTCACTCATGCCGCTTTTACAGCTGGAGTCTATTCGACTCAGTGTCATGTGATTGCAAACTTTAAGATCTATTGAAACGTTAACTCACTCTTTTACCTATCAATGTCTCCTACAGGTTTCCCCCGCACATAAGGCACAGTGCCTTGTATTTGAGTAGAAGGCACATGAGCCTTCTATTCGTGGTGTGCGCACTCACTATTTAAGGGATTGGATTATGGTCCCTTTATTCGAGGATTTTGAAGCTTAATATAATGAATCGAGTTTTCAACGTCAGTACCGCTCTTTTTAATTGATATTGAAGTTCAGAACTCCGAACAAAAGTTGAAATAGAAGTATAATGTTGAAGGAGATGGCGCGACAGGACGTCCGGCCGTCTCAGACATGGATGTAATTCATTATTAAGGAAAGTGGGCCATAAAAAAATTAGACGGCGCGTCTTCCAGATACATCTGAAAAAAAGCTTGCGCTGCGCTGCAAAATGTTAACAAATGTCAAAAACCTCGAATATTATGCACTCGGACTTTCGCCAACAATGGAATTCAGAACCCATGAATAGAAGGCATACTTTACGTTACCTTGAATACAGGGCATATGCCTTATCTTCGAGGGATAGACTACCGTAGGCGAGAATGGCAAAAAATATCCCCTTTGAAAATAAGGCATACCTTATGTGCGGGGGAAAACGGTTGCTACCAGTCTACACACGGACAATGCGAATGATAAAACTGCGAACGCCACATCTCTATTAACCCAACAAGAGGGAGTCGTTGTCGTCAGCTCCCTGCTCGTTTAGATTAAGAGTCCCAAGTCCCAACTCCACCATGAGCGACGCTCCCAAAAAAACTGCACTTGTACCGATATTCAATGGAGCCAAGTTTTCGCAGTGGCGCCACCGAATGGCAAATCTAATGGAAAAGGGCCTTGACGAGATAACCGGAATCAACCCGATTACTCTCATGCTCATGGATTCTGCTCCAATCCGACCATGATTATTGTTGTTGATGAAAAAGCGTTATTCTTATAGGAGACGCCAAGCGCAAAGCCCGAGCCTCAAATCAGAATCGTTTCAACAATACTGTCGTCTGCAGGACAGCACATGCGACATGGGCTGTGCTCCATGCCAAATATCAATATACGTCCGTGGGCGCCATAATTTCTGCTCTTAAGTCGTAAGGCAGCACTTCCAAAGGAGAAAGACCATGTAATTTATATTACGGATCTACACAACAAGTGCTGCACCCGCAGAACGGTTAATCCGTAAAGGGGTTCCAGAAGCACAATCAAAACCAGAAAACCGCACATCGGAGTTCAAGATGGAGAGCAGCGACGCAATTCTGGCGACGTGCCCGACGGCGCTCAAGGACCTGATCTGCGCGATCATCAATGGCGCCCTACCTACGATATCCGGGGAGAATAAGTGAATCGCTAAACAGTGCGGAGGAGAAAATCAGAGATTGAAAAGAGGGCAAAACAGATGAGCGAAAACAAAACTGTTTGATTTTTGGGAAATTGTTGAAATATTTTGATTATGGTGGCAGCGCTCCCGAGGAGGCAGATCTACAATTCCTCACCCAGCTTGGCCTACGAAGTTTGCTTTCTCCAAAACAATCGTTCCGATTGCGTGACGCTCTTCGACAGGATGCTGATTACACAGCCATGAAAATGCATCAAGGTTAAAATCGACTGATTCATTATCTTGTTCTCTAAATGGTTTATAGGCAGCACGCTGCTCCAGCACAAAATTCTGTCAAATTTGCCTGCCGAAATCATCGCTCATATCCACATCATCTGCCAGCAATTTCTTTTGCCTGGTGCGCGATCAGTGTTTCCCTGTCTCGATTTCCAATTCGAAACCACCGTTGACGATCTGTATAAACCAGTATCGTCGCCAGCACAAGTGAGTTAAGCACTTCAGATTCATTTAGGGTTTAAGGCCCTCACCAAATGCTTATCTAGCAGATTTCCCACGCTGGTTCTATTCTCCAGGAAAATCTTGGCGTTCTCCTAACCCTTAAGCGTTGGCGCCATTCACTGATAGGAATTAGAACCGACATTGAAATTGGAAATTTAGAACTGGTGAGACATTTCTCGCAATCCGTGAGATTCATACCGCTGCCATCTCACTTTCTACGCTCTTCACTCTCTCTCCCTCTCTTTCATTTCTCTTAATGGTGAAAACCGAAGTCCGAGTGTTTTCCTGCGGCTGCGATGGTGGCCGCCGTGAATGGGGAACTCTTCAGCATCTGAAGAAACACCTTCTGATCGGGAAACCTGCATGTGTATGCCCTCGGCCTGTTACCGGGATCGCGGAGCCGCTTGCCATCGTGATGTACTCTCCTGGTGTGGTCCGATCTGGGATCAGGTCCGTGCTAATCGAAGTTGTTGCTCCTGTGTCAATGATCCAGTTCGGCTTCTTGCTAGCTCCGATCGAGAACGCGTTGTTGGCTGTCTGGATTTCATCGGTAATCTTGCGGTTTGAGCTGGTTTAGTGCCGATTTTGGTTTTCAGGCTTGTCTTTGCTCTTACATCGTTTCTCGAAGTTGCCAGTCGCTTCACATTTCTCTCCTTAAGATCAATGATGCTCGAACTCGTACCGTCGATGGCATCTGGCAGATGTTATCTGTTTTTGACAATCCCAATCGCGAACGCTCTGCTGAACTTGATCTTTTGAATCTTAAACAAGGCAATATGCCTGTATCGTCTTACTCTTAATCCGCCGAGTTCCGTCGTTATGCTGTTGATACTCGCTGGAATGATGCTGCCAAAGAGGCCATGTTGATATCATAATTATAAGCATCTGCAGCATCATTCAACGAGACCACAATATCACCTTTCCATTCATCGTACTCGCTGTCTGAAAGTTTTACATTTAGCTTTTCGTCGTGATTTGGATCACGCTATTATCGACAGCATTGCCCTGAAACGTTGACAATCCTTTGTTCCAAGAAGGAAAACCTTACCCCACATTGATGGCGCGTCCGCAGCCCTTAGGCGCCCAGCAGCGGTTCGTAATGCTTTAGATCGCATTCGAGACTGCGTTTGTGAATTGACGCGCGTCGACGACACTGAATAACCCGATCGACAACGTTGTGACGCTACCCGACCGCATTTTTCCGAATTCACGAACGGATCACGAAGGCAACCGCGATCCACAGATTGATTGATAACCACATTGCGAGGAAGTTGAACGCGACGATAACCCAGATGCAGAAGTGGAACACGTATAGCGTATAATGTCAACCTTTCCGAGGCCTCAGCGCTGAGGAAAAAAACGAAGACGAAGACGAATTTGACCACAATGATGGACCAACGTCAGCCGATGAGGCGATGAGTGCCCCGATCCCGTCGCATATTGTGCGAATGCCGACCTGCAAGCAGTAAAGCTTGCCTTATTTTGGAAAGGTGCTGGGCGTGTTCGCTACGGTACGCGTTCTTCAAATTCATGCGCAAAATTTCTCACTCCGGAATTTTGGTTTTTCTTACTGGCAATGCTTTGCGTAGCGAATCGAACGGCCACGGAGGATCTTCCGCTTCCATCTATTTGCAGCGATCTTCAGCAAGCGACTGATAATGTTCATGTCTGCAACGGAGTCCTTTTATGAAAAATCAATTAATTCATCGCTGCTGGCGATATGTAATTCGATTGTTTTATCAAACTTAAATTATTCTGTAATGACGAGCAACATCTGACGATAACAATGCGAGCCAACATGCGGCTAGCTCGAAAGTCATTCAACAGAGCAAGTCATTACTCGAACAGGTGTCAGACTTTCTTGTCATACAGACCCTTCAATTATTTTTTCATCTCGACGTACTTGGGGGTTCTTCACGTTTTTGAAGAGTCTTTAAAGCCTCTGCTCTTGCGATTTTCTCCCTATAATTCAATAAACAAAAGTTCGGTCATGGTCCATACCAGTTTAGACTTCAGCAGCATCAATTCAGTCTTAATGGAATTCAGCTTCGACTGCTTGCTTTCGAATTCCTCATCAGAATGTGATTCGTCGTCCAGGTAGATTATGAAGGGATCGCCAGGCTTCTTTGCAATACAAAGCGTTGACGATGGTGACCTTAAGCTATCCAGAAAGGATCTGGCTTCAAGAACAGATGAGCTTACTTCAGGTTCCATTACAGCTGAAATAGGGTCGGGCTTTGGTCTTCTTCCATCCGAGATGGACAAATGAGCTTGAATAGCAAAATCTACAAAAAGGCTACGCTCAGATAATCATGGAAAGAGAGATAAACATTCGCAAAAATGAAGCATATTCTTGAATTATAGGTAAATGGACCTGATTTATCGGCAACCGATGTCAAATCTGAGAACGTGCCGCTCGGCCGAGAAATCTGTGGATAATCAGCTTGTTGTGAGGCCTTGGCCTGACTTGAATGTGGGAGAGTCGCAGACAGGCAATAGCAATGACGATACCTTCACAAGAGAATCAAAACTGGATGGAGCTTGAGTCTTATATTCGCTGACATCGGTGGGAGCTTCAATAAAGGAAAACGAGGAAGCCTTGTTAACCAGATTTGAAGAAGATCCAACTTGACGGTACTGATCGGCGTGATCTTGTGAAAGATTTGATCCTGAAACCGACGTCGTCTGCGACTAAGAAATAAGAAATTGGAACGAAGACAGAACGGAAGCCACGAACCGAAATAAGGCCAGAAAAGAGTAGAGTCTGTGGGGCAGATAGACCTTGATGCTGGGACTGGGAAGAGTACATCTCGCGTTCGCTTCGCACCCTTTTATTAGGAGGCTCATGCATTAAAACGAAATCTCTCTTCCTTGGAGAAGTTGTAGGTTGTAGAACCGGATCCGGAGGTTCTCGTTTAATGCGAACGATGGGCTCAGCCTGAGATGATCGTGGTGGCTCTGGTAGTGACGATCCAATTATTGATTCAGGGCGAAGTAATTGTGAAGCATTAAGAGGAGCGAGAATTGCCGGTCTAGGCTGAGAAGCAAGAATTTCTCTCTCAGGCTGCAAAAATACCGGTTCCGATGACACTTGGGAAGCTGGCTCAGGAAATGCAGGTGAATCCAGATCCATAGAGGATGCGGTGTCGGAATCATCGTCCTCGCTCGAAGATATGGTTGATAACGCCAATTTATCAAATCGTGAATCTACACGCCTCTAAAGATGATACTGAACAAGAGCGATATTCGTAACAAGACTGCCTCTTACCTGATTAAATTTTACAGTGTCACCAAGTTTTCTTTTCTGAATATAAAGCACTGACTGTCTTGCAATTTGGTGTCTAGCTGCCTTCTTGGAATTAGAATGACTGACCGCCTGAATTTTCAAAGGAGGTTGGGCCTTTTTTAAATTGAAAGTCGCAATAAATCCATCAGCCTGGCTTTTGACCCCAATGGTATCGGAAGGTGTCTTAACTTGCGGGTAGTTTTTCTGAATCCAAGTCATCAAAAGTTGAAGATAATTATGCCCAGCACGAAGGCAAGCGTCAATCGAGATAGGGTTCGCAGATAATAATCGCGAGTTTGAAATGGTGTTGGAGGAGTTGGACCGTTTAGACGGTTTGCTCTGATTATCCGATTTCTCTTTGACTTTTCTTGAAGACGAGGATGCTGATTGAGGCGCAGCATGGTTAATAACCGGTTTCACATCAACCTGTGCCTGAGATAACGATTGTGACGATGGCTTCGGGGCCGCCGAAGTTTGCATGCTGCTTGAACTTCTGGTCTCGATTCGCTTGGATTTTGCAGCGGCTTTAGCACCTTCTCCAACAGTTCCAAATATCGAATCTTTCAATTCAGCATAAGTTAGTAACGCTTCACTAATATGTCTTCTCAATAAGTCAAGAGCAGCAGTGGGCAACAGTTTCTGAGTTCGTCGACGTTCCTGGACAGCTTTGGCAACAGCTGGCTTGGGCGGCATAGCAAACGGGACACAAAGCGATTGGTCCATGGTGATGGGGACTGAGATAATCGCAGGAGGTTTATCAATGTCCATGTCCATCCCTGAAGCCTGTTCTAATCCATCATCAACTGCGACCGATTGAACCTGGAAAGGCCGTGTCGATGAGTTTGAATAAACTTCATCACGAAGTTCCTTCCAGGGCCTGTATGGCATCGACAATTCGATCTTCGGGACATTGACTGTTCGTTCGAACAGTAAATATTTTTTCTGGTTATTCTTCACCAAAAGCGGAGTAGCCAGAGAAGACAAACGTTTTGGAGCAGGCGTCAGCTGCAGGATACTTCCTGAAACAAAAGGTCTTAAACAAATCGAAATTCGCTGAAATCTGAAAGAAATACTTGAATGGTTGTTGTGTGTAGAAAAGGCATCGTCATCGAGGCTGTTTTCATGGAACAAATCACCCAGAGGACGCTTATCAATCTCAGTACCTGTCGAATGCCGAGAAAAGTTAATCATAAACAAAAAAGGCGCTGCAGCTACCTTGTCTTGGAAAAACAGTAGTTGTATCGGAAGGAACGCCATCAGGTAAAAAGGCAACAGCACCCCATTCTAAGCGAATAATATCAGTAGTGGCTTCCAGAAATCGAGAGCTCGACCTGGTGCAAACTGACGATTTGGATCATCGCAATCTGACTCGACTTCGGAATCCGAAGAAAGGTCGTTCGATGGGAATACTGACGACAGGTGGAGATTGTGGACATCTTATAGCAATGAGATAGAGCCTCAAACTGTATAAGCACTTGGAAAACACCTGGCCTGACTTCAACGTCTCGATTTAATCGCACCGTGAATGCCTCATCTGGGATTAACAATAATAAGGAATGAGTACGCAAACGAAAATGCAATGCACGACCGATTGGTTGAATGAAAAACAAACATAAAAAGCGAAAAAAACAACGTAAGTTATAGGTGATGGCAGTATTACCTTGTGAAACGATTTCTCGCTCTCTTGGGGCAGCAAGGGATGTCACCGTCGCCCAGCCAGAATCATCATTCCAATCATCTTGAGAAAAACCTTAGAGAATAACTCCAACAAAACATGCATTGTAGTAATACCTTCTGACTCGTAATCATCTTCCATCGAACGATCAGGAGAAACAAAACGATGGCCCTCTTCTGAACAAATGTCATTCAATAAAGAGAATTGTTGGGCAAGTCAAAGGAGTACGCTTAAGTTGAATGCCGTCTTGATGACCACGATCATTACTGTCCCTTGATTCAGCAGTAAAGCCTTTAACATTATGAAAATTATGGCCAGTGTTACGAATATAAAATTACCATTTTGCAGCAACGATAAATGATTCAAATTAGAAGTTGCAGGTTCTAAAACAGCCTTAACAGAAAATAAACCATTCGAGTGTTCAAACCATTATTGTTTTGCTTGGTTTCAGGAACGAGATTGTATCTGATTTCCTCTGTTATGAAGGGTCATGATTAATTCAGGTCAAAACATTACAAATTACGCTTCAGGTCTCTGATTTCGGGCAGAAGTTTTTCTGACAGTGATTAAGACAAAAGCCCGAATAACAGTCAACAGTTTCAGACCTAGAAGCTGCATACTTCGTGCTATGGCACTTTTCTGTTTTGATGACAGCTCCACACGATTAATATCAGAATAATCACGAAAATAAGTATAGACTGCAACAAAAACTGTAGAATCTTTTCCCAGATTTTCATTGTCGTCGTCATCATCAAATAATAATTCAATTCGATTTGCCAACAGCATCAACATTGGCGGTGCCGAACAATGTCGGAATCGTGTTCCGATAGAAGCCGCAGAGTCGGTCGGGACCAGCCTCCTACGGACTGACCACGGCTGATCTGTATTTGTATTTCGCCTCCAGGCGCATCCCTCGATCAGACAGCAGCCGATGAATTGATCATCCTCATCGTCCATGACAATGGTGACGAAATGGGCGGCTGGCAACACAACAGAGCTTTTCGAATGCATCGAAAAGTGCGTTCCGCAGCAGCAACAGCAATCCTCAGTTACAGAATAGCAACCTATTTGCTATTTTACAGAATCTTGCTCTTGGGCTTGTCAGCAGCAGCGGGCAGGCGGTAGTCGGTCGATATCGGCTTTGTTGGCGGGTGTCTCCAAACCAACCGAGAGTTTTAGAGATTTTGTCTCGGACGTTTTACTGGTCGAATGTGAATTATCTCGGCTGACGCCCAGATATCCCACCTCTAAATGACACTGCACTGCTCAGAATGGTAATAAGAAGCTACGAAATGATCATCTGATGTACTGTATCTTTTTTCCTGGTTTATACTTGTATTCTCTTACAGTCCTATTACAGCTTGATCTTTGAAATGTCAAATTTGTCAGTTTGCAACCATGAAATTCAGTTTTTTTCTTTGTGCCTAGGAAATCGGTACTGTTTATTAGAACATTTTTGATGACTAGCATGAACCTCGTTATCCGATTATACCTCATTATATTGCATCTTATCGTCTTAATTCTCAAAGGATTGCATCAACGACTTCGTAAAGATGAAATTGAATCGAATCGCCTAGTTTGTTGAATATACTCAATTGACGTTGCTGTCATTTCCATCACAATGCCAATACTGGCGTTCTGGCTATCTCAGAACTGAAACAATACACCCGTAGTTCGAAAGGAGTGCAACTAGCCACAGAGGTCATTTATAATCCTCAATGGCACCCACATCTACGATATCGATCTCAGTCCGATATTTCAGAAAGAGCAGTGTCGATTCTGAAGGTACCGTTTCTAGTATGCTGATATCACTGTCGACTCGTTCCTGATATGTGGAGTCGTATACTAATTTTATTGCTGCTTACATATCGAGCCCATTCGGTGATATTATTCCTCACTGGCGCTTTAGCCAATACCAGCTTTAGCTGTGCAACTGTTAACAAATTAATAGGCCCGCAGGCTAAAGTAACAACCTCGCCGGTCGTCGCAGAGCTGCTTGTTCATCGTCAAGCCGATCCTTGTGTTATTGATAACACCGATGTCAGCAAAAAGGTTGTTTATTTAACAGTGAACGGCGCCTGCGCCGATGAGAAAATTTACGAAAATTTTTATGCTCGTGGCGCTGTCGCTATTGTTCGCTCTACTGATATGGTACCTGGAAGCGATTACAACCTCGGCAATGAGGATGCTCGCCAGCATCCCAATTGGAATGCTGTTCCTTTTGTTGAACTCTCTATTGATTACGCTTCGACCATGATTGCCGGCAATGGTGCTCTGGTCTCTCTTACTCCAGACCCCAATCTCTGGCAGTCTACTTACAGCTCGCTCTTGTATCAAGTTTTTCTACGATGGATACCTTCGCTCACCGCTTTTATAACATTCAGCTTTGCAGTCTCGTTTCTGTCCCAACATCTTCGTATTCTGCGCAAGAAGTACTTGATTACAACGCCAGTAGGAAATGAATCAACCTCCAGCTGGCTTTTATTCCTCAGAATGAACGCTAACGTATCTTTGATAGCTTTGACAATCGAGGCAATTTCATCTGTAACTCTTATGCTTATCTGGTCGGTTGGCGGGTTCTGGTCAACCTCGAACTTACCCGCTCCGGTCGTTCGATTCTTTGCAACCCAACTATCAGGCTTCGCCTATATCACCACAATGCTGTCAGCGCGGTTTTGGCATAAAATGGTTGCTGAGTTGACACCGGCAAAGAGGCCCAGCAAGCCTCCTTCCTTTCTGAATCGTGCTCTCAGAGGGAAAGTACTCCTAGTTAACGTCGTGAGCATTTGCGGTCCACTTGTTCTCGATTTGGTATTAGATGTTGAATACGCTCGATACAAAGATCGTCAATATCCCAGCCTAGTCACTATCAACGCTCTGGTCTTCGTTTCTATTGACATTGTCCTAGCTGTGTACTTCCTCCAAGGATCCATCATGCTCCAGATGCAAATGGAATCGTTACTTAGGCGCTTGCAAGGCGACGGCCAGAGTCTTCGAGACTTTCGATTTCGAACAATTCGCTGTGCTTCTGGCCTGGGGATTTGCATGCTCACGTGTAGCACCGCCACCTTGATTGCAGGTTTAGCCCCGGGATTCTATGTAACGCCCAAAGGCTGGACGATTTGCTGGAGCATGTTCACCAACGCTCGTATCCTGCAGTCTCTGTTCCATGTCATAATGTTCCGTCCGGCGACGAAGTCTGAGGTTCCATCCAGGATGACACCGAACAACCGCAGCAAAGATTGGAAAAGTAGCTACGTTCCAGATCAACCTTAGAAATAGGCTACTAAATAAAAAAAGAACTGTGATAAGACGAAAGTTCAAAGTAACAATTCAAGGTTGTTTGAAAGTTTCATGTCAAGGTATCAAACGAGAAGATGACGATGGAACAAATGCCAGCTTGGCTCGAATTTTCCACAAAAAAAGTTTGCTCTTGACTTTCGTGGCTAAACTGCGTAATCGGGCGTTATCATCAATCTTGAATTTTTCCGTCAGATTTCGACTTCTTCTCTACAGTACGTATTATATCTGGATTGCATTTTGTGAGAATGTCGAATTCTCAGCGGCCGACGCCAATCTCGCTGCCGTTCAAACTGCCACCGCCCTCTAAAAGCCCACTTGAATCCTACCTGGATCGACGATGCCATCCTGCCGCAGTCGAGGATGTTAAACGCCGAATCATCGAATCTGTTGATGGTTTCAGATGTTCAAAGAAACATTTCCCTGGTATGTTTGATGCTTTTGCTTTGGATTTCCTTCCTGTCGCAACTCCATCTTCGAATTCAGCCGTTTTCTTCGTGGGTCTTCTTTCTTTCATTGCTTGATTTTGCTTCTGTAAATGTTAGCGCTTCATACTGCTCAGCATGCTCAGATAGTCTGCAGGTCCTTTACCAGCAACTGTTTCAAGGTCTGTCTTGCAGGTGCTTAGCAAAGAGTTATATTGGATTACCGAAAAAAGCGATGGCGAACGGTATATGCTCCTTATATCCAGAGAAGGAGTTTTTCTCATCAATCGTAAATTCTTTGTCATCAAAGTTAAATCATCTGTCTATATTGATATATATCAGGTCGAAGCTGTTGTTGTGAGCATTATTGTTCGAGTTTCGCCAAATTTTCTTATCTATCTGTTTCTAGACTTCTTTTTTATTTCATTCTTCGACTGCCCCTATCCCACTTCCATGTTTCTGTGAGATTTAATTTTTGGTCAGAATTCGTTACCGGTTCTGCTCGACGGTGAGGTGATGGATTTGGAAGGCTCCCATGCGATGTATCTTGCCTACGACTGTCTGCTGCTTGGAAATGGCAATCTAACGGGCCGAACATTTTCAACTCGATTACAAGCTATTGAATCACTTGTCAAAAGATATGATGAGTACGCTGCCAATCTTCCACCTCCACTCGATTTCCCTTTCATGATAGCATCAAAGCTTTTCGTACAGCAGTTCGAAGTCGACCGCATTTTCTCCAAAATTCACCACCATGCCAGGGTCTGCACCTTTATGGCCTTTCACTTCCTTTTCTGAACTTACCTTGCTATAATTTCGATTCTGCCTTTACCCGCGTTTACCTCTACACAAGGTCTTATTTGTTTCATAGAAAGGCTGGGTATATATCGACACCGGCAGGCGGAGGTATAATAAGAACGATGGGCTTATTTTAGTGGCTGATAGAGACTCATACGTACCTGAACGTAAGACATCGCTGCTGAAATGGAAGTGGCCAAACAAGAACACGATCGATTTTCGTTTAAGGAAGCCATTTTTGAGGAATAACGGTGAACTTGAGCTCCTCTGTGGCGGGTAATGTTTTGCTCCAAAATCTTCATACTCGCCACAGTATTTGGCTGTTGCAGTGCGTTTTGTGTCTTTATGCTTTCTGTCTTTCTACTCGTTTTAATACTGTTATCATATGGACGCTTTGTCCCGTTATTTCATGTTTTTGTTCAATCTGAAACTTGTTATTCCTCACCGGATCCGTTTCTAAATCCAGCATAGGTATGGAAAAGAGGACCAGGAAATCTGCGCTCGTCGGTTTCTTCCAACCGGAAACATGGTAGAGCAGCTCGAAGAATGGTCCACGGGTCTCAACAGCGTCATTGTCGAGTGTTTCTATGATGCCGCGACCGGGCTTTGGAAATTCTGCAATCATCGCCCAGATAAACACAAGCCGAACCACATCCTCACTGTAATACAGGTCTGCGTACTCTCGAAAGCAGCATCTCAACATGCGATGCTAATTTGTTTCGCAGACAATGGAATCTCTAATCGACAATGTCACAAAGGACGATATGAGAAAAGCCTGCAAACGATACCACGAGCTGGATAAATCCGTCCTTTGATCGATTTCCCTATTCTTGTTCGCATATCTCAAGCTGCAACTTAAATCCAGAATGGCAGAGGCCTCGTCGTTCCTCGCTCAATTGGTAGGGTTTATTGATTTATTACCCAGATCGGAACTGGAAACCCCATTCTAAAACCCGTCTCTTTTTTTTAATACCAGATCAATGTTTAAATATTGATAGCAGCTAGGAATTTACACGAGCCGGGCTCTTTGGAATCGTAGACAAGCATCGAATCACGTTTTCACTCTCCCATAACCATTACTTTTGACATTCTCCCTGCAATCGTTGACTTGCATAGTTGCACTGTATTCGAACCAGCTGCATGACAGCATGAGTGCCTTTTGAGAGATTATAAAAAAGAAACTGATATCAGGACGGGTTTCGCTGTAACAATACAATTCTGTGCAACTTGTCGATTTTGTTACAAGTTTCTTGGGGAACCCGCATCAGCCATTTGTGTGCGTGTTGAAAACAGCGACAGACAGAACCGGACCATTGTGGTCGGCCATCTGATCACCATGCTGGTCTCTACTCACGAGATCTTCTGGCATGCAGGCGACGGCCGCAACCTGCCCGTTTTCGGTCTCGATATCAGTCGTCATTCGGGGCGGCTGGCAACGGCTGGCGCTGACGCCACTGTCCGCCTCTGGAATCTGACTTCGGGCCCCGATGGCAATGTTGCCGTTCACCATGTCTCTGATTTAACCCGACATACGAAGCCAGTGAATCAGGTTCGGTTTAGCCCCTGTGGAGCAGAATTAGTAGCTTCTGCTTCTGATGGTAAGACCTTAGTGGTTTCCGCTTTACGACCGTTAATCTCAATATCTAATCGTATTAAGCAGTCTTATGTTTTGGAAATTCGACAAAAGTTTTTTTATTTGTTCAACATTTATTATTATTCGTTTCAATATGTCAAAGTTGACTGATGATATGTTCATATTCCATATTCAACGACTTGCTTTACAGACACATTGGTATACATCTGGCAACGGAACGAGAATGACGCTCCTGGCGAATCGGCTGAATCCTGGGGCGTGGTGTCGACTTTACATGGTCACATCTCGGATGTCACCTCGGTAGCCTGGTCTCCTAATGCTCGACGTCTCGTCTCAGGCGAAATTCAACACCGCATAATCATATGGTGCTTCCAGCTTGATCGATTGCCTTGTTTGCCTTTTTTTTCGATAAATGTCCCCTTTCTTATTCTGTCAAAGCATTTCTAAGTTGTCTTAAACTATGATTATTGTTTTCCTGTTTCCTTCGCTGCCAAGACAATCGTTGTTGTTTCTAAAATCGTTAATTGTTTGATTGTTTGACTAATCGTATCGTTCAGGAATGTGGCATCTGGTACTGCGCTGATGACGATCCCGGCGCATTCCAAGTTCGTCAAAGGCGTCTGTTGGGACCCGCACGATGCGTTTATCGTCTCTCAAAGCTGCGACCGAAGCTGTGTCGTATTCCGACATCAATCGCAGCCGAAGCCGAAAGAATCGCTTTGCGCCCTGTTCAAGACATTGAAGTCGGCGAGATTTCAGGATAATGACCGCGACGATGGTAAGCCCATTCGGGCCACCGACTTATTCGCAGACGACGCCGTCCTATCATACTTCCGTCGCCCGTGCTGGTCCCCGGATGGCACTTTTTTAGTGACGCCAACAGCCATGTTTCAAGATGTCTGCTGCACATTGGTCTGGCATCGTGACCACCTTGAAAAGTATAATTTTGCCTTTACAATTGCCCTTTCCAAGATATTTTTTCATATTTGTCGTCACCCTTTTTTTCTCATGGAAATTTGTTTCTAAACTCTCGCTCCAGGCCGCTGTACGTGTTGAGGTCTCCCCAGAAGCCCACCACCATCGTGGCGTTCTGTCCTGCCTATTTCCGGCTAAGATCAGGTCCTTGTAATCAAAAGAAGAGATAGTTTCATTTATTTATGCTGATAGAGCCCAATCCCGTGAAGCGCCGGCTACCGCTTCAATATCGGATGGTCTTTGCAATTGCCTGCAACGATGGATCACTGGCAATTCATGATACTGAAATGGAGCCGCCGATCGCATCCATTTCCGGCCTGCACTTATCGCAGATTACAGATATGAGCTGGTAAGGTTTTTTCTGCTCCAATTTTCTATTAGAGCTTAGCCAAGCATTCACTTTTGTTGACGCTCAGCTGAAGCGAAATGGTTTCGTTTATTCGATACCTCGAATCGGGTCATTTTCTAGCGGTTTTTATTTACTGAATCACGATGTCCCTGTTTAGGCTTGCCAAAGGTGAAGCGCTGGTTGTCTCGTCATCGGACGGGTATGTTTCGACCATTACATTCGGGGCCGACGAGATCGGCGATATCATTCCGATTCCAGGTCACATTGTGCTTTGTTCTACTGTGATATCATTTTACTTACTTTCGATAAATTTCAGAATACGAAAAGTTCGGAATTCCAAAACCCGATGTAAATTGGTCTTCTACCAGCCCACGTACCGACGAGGGCAGATCTTCGTTGAATCCCGGATCTGACTGGAGGCCAGATCCGGATCCTGATATTGTGGAAATTCCTCCACCGCGACGCATTGTACCACAGCTCCAACCGCGGCGCGTTCCGCTGATTCACATTGACGATTAACCTCCGCATAAACTACCTATGAAATGAGTTTTTCGACTGCTCTATTCTCCTAGATTTCATCCGCGTAATCCAAGTTTGACTTCTGTTAAACAGTGTCTATTGAAAGTCGCTAAGCATCTGCACATCGCTAGAATATTGCTGCGTGTTCGTCGATCGAATCCCGAATCTGTAAGATTAATTTAACAACTTGACAAAGTGCAAGTTTTCTCGATCGATGCGGACTGGCATTAACGTTGCTGTATTATGTCTGAAGCGTACTCATCTCAAACATCTTTTTAGGTCACCGATTTTTTGTTACTCTCAAACATTACAACTTTCATCAGTCCCTACTTTACCGGTCTAGGTTGAGAGCAGAATCAACATATATTCCGGATGCTGTGACTCAACTCGATTCAGATTTCAAAGCTGCTCGTTAGCATCGAGTCACCTTCAACAGGCAAGTCCTCATTGACGTATAATAATATCTTGTGCTGATCCTTTGTACAGATTTTGGCAAGTTTGATGTTTTCGATATCGGTGTCTTGGCTCTTATTTGTGTCTGATCCAGGATTTCCCCTGATCACTGAAACCCAGCGTCGCAAAAAAAATTCTCGCCGGTCTACTCTGTACCTGCTTGAAAGGGGTTCTGAGAGTGTCATTACGCGAAACTTTTTCGCGGTCATCATTACCATGACGGGACAACGCTCTGGCTCCAATGGGCGCCCTGGCGATTCATCGACGAAGGCATTGCTTAGTGCCTGGTATGGAGAGTTTCTGACCGATACGCTTCGCAACTACCCACGCGCCGACGAGCTTCCGACCACCTTCAACGACTTTGATTACGTCTGGTCGACTTTTCAGACATCCAATCGAAAGCTTCGTAGCTCAGTCGTCGAACTGACTGATTTTGAGCGTGAGACAGTTTTAGAATACCTTCGCGATCAGCTTCGCGTCCTGGAATTCGACGCTGCCGGCGAGTCAATTACCTGGAACCCCGATGAGATCGAGAAGGCCTCTGGTGATAAGCCAGCCGCCCAGCGCCGACCCTGGAGCCAAGCTACGAATGATTGGGGAGCTCCTGTTCAGACGCCCAAGAACCATTCGCAGGTTGAAGAGTTATTCTGGGGCTCAGCCCCAGCCCAGGGTCCGATCGATCCAGCCTGGCAGTTTTTTGATACCCCATCACCCCAAATTCAGTCATCTCAGCCCAAGGCTGCTCCTATGGGTTCCTGGGCTCAGAAAGCTACTTCAAACGGCAAACCTGCCAAGAATGGATCCAGCGGACCGGCACCCAAGATTGACGATTCAAAGAAGCGCCCCCAGGTTGAGCAGCGACCTCGACCAGAGTCCAGGTCATCTGGTCCTATTGAACCACCTCCGAAACGCCCGGTGCAACAATCGGCTTCCAAGCGCCCTGTCAAACAGCCAGGCAATCAGAATGATTGGGCAGCAGTTGCTAAGAGAGACAGCAGGAAAGAAATCAGGCCCGAAACTCAAGCAAGAGACAGCAGGAAAGAGATCAGGCTCGAAACGCAAGCCGCACAGAAACCTGCAATTGCAAAGAAAGACACCAGAAAAGAAGCCAGGGTAGAACCAAAGGCCATTGAGAAGAACAGGTCAGCAGCGGTTGTTGATCATGCAAGCAAGAAACGCGAGAAGAAAGAGGATGTTGTAGTAAGGAAATCGGAATCAGAAAAGAAAACATCGAAAGCAAACGCCCCTAAGACTAATCCTGAAGAGGCACCAACATGGAAGGCAGAGGGCGACGAGAAAAAAGGGTCCGGAATGGCTTTGCTTGGATTTGACTATTTATAAGCAATAAGGTTTAAAAACCCAAATAATAGACATTGTATGAAGCAGTTCGTGTTCTGAATTTTTTTCTGAATAAGAACAACTTTGGTGTACGTAAATACACTTGATTGACGACAAAAAATTTCCACATAAATGCTAGAGCGAAATTCAATTTGACGCTTGAGATAACCAAACATTTTACCTAACAGGTTGTGGTAGAGAAAACAGGGGACACTAACTAGAAATCAACGACTTTTGATACAGAGACAAAGATTAGTCGATCTTCCTGAAATCTCTACGACTGTAAAGAGCCGAAATACTTCTGCCATATCGTCGCCAAGTAAACCATATCACTATTAGCAGCAGCAGCAAGATCGTCGCCAAAAAGGCTATCGTGATCATCTTGCACTTCTTTATTAGTTGGAACTTGCATAGAATCTAAGTGCAGCCGACCTGGTGCTCAGGATCCTGTATCCAACTATGCTTAACATCGCTCGGTTCGGACCATGATTGCGGTGGCGGCTCGATATGCTCGTCAACGTCATCCCGAATGTAAATGTGGTCTGAAGGCATAGATGACGATGATACTCAAGGCCACAACTATCTTTGAAAATAAACGGAAAATTTCAAAGTGGTTAAATAAAGAATAAAAGTGCGTTCTTCAAAGAAATTATTCAAATTACAAAACAGATTGCAGGGTTGGCACGGATTGGAGGGTGGTCTCCAAGCGATAGAAGAGCCGGATCCTCCAGTACAAACCGTTGTGTGGGAGAACGCACGATGAAAAACATTGTTTGGCTGAGTTGTTGGAAGTATGAAATTTGTATGGATGACAAATTCCAAAATTCGACCGAAAGGCAATGGGCGGAGTATGATGGGTTCAGCATTCCTGTGCGAATGCCATGGAATTATCAAACTTGGCGAGGAGCTCGCAGCTCAGCATCCGGATGTTCCAGCCGACTCTACTGTGCTCCTCAAACCGGGGGTTAACGCTGAGGGATATTGGAAAAATAGTGATCTCGTCAGCCAGGTGAAAGAGAAAGCTCTTCCCATTTTCAAAATATTGCATCCCAATTGTGCTTGGACTGTTTATGTTTGACAACAGCCAGAACCACATCGCTAAACCACCTGAAACACTTAGCGCTACCGCTATGAATTTGAAAAACGGAGGTGTCAAGCAACGGCTAATGAGGAACGGGTGGTTCTTTGACGGTAACTGTGATTGCGTTGAACAGAGAATGGTTCTGGAGGATGGAGTCACCTCAAAAGGCCTGTTACAGGTTCTCCGAGAAAAGAATTTTATGTAATCCTTCCTTGAATGTAAAAGAAGCCAGAAAAGTTCTTTCTGAGCAGCCAGATTTCCGCGAACAGAGAGAATGGCTAGAGGAGACCGTCGTTCAAGGAGGGTGCGTCATTGGGTTTTTACCCAAAGTTCCATTGCGAGTTTAATTATATCGAAATGTTTTGGGGTGCGGCGAAGTCATGGTCTTGTGCTCGCTGTACATATGGCATCATTGACAAATAGTAGTAGGTTGACACGATCTCTGACGAAGACTTTCAAGGGATTCCATGGTGAAAATGAACAAGCTGTCCATAACACTCAAATTATGAATGAAAACTTCATGGAAACAACAGCGCTGGCGAAAAGGGGCGACTTCATTCTCATCGGCCCTCCTAACCCATAATCATCTTCGGAATGGAATCGCGAGCTTGATCGAGTTAATCGCATACCTCTGCACCATTCGTCAGTAGTTAATTTTTGTCTTTTCCAGCTAAGTCGACTCCTTCATTACATTAGAGATAGATATTTTAACGCCTATAATTCCTTCAGCGTTTTCATCAACATTTGAGGAAGCGGAGATGTTAGTGTTCAATCTTCTGCCTAAAACGTTTGACAACCCTAATGCGCTCATGTTCAATCAGCAACAGAAGAAAAGGTACTAACAGATTATGAAGTACCTTTATATGGTGCTTCCTTCGACGAGTCCATGAAGCTCTTGAGCAGAATGAAGGATGCAAAACCGAACCACCACCCTGATACCTTGTTAAGAAAGTTAAGGACAAGATTGAGGTTTATCTTTGCTAATCAGGACCTGGTCGTCCACAGTCTTCGCATGGTCTATGCATCGCTTCATGTTATACAATTGTATTAATAAAGTTTTCGTAGGCGGGAAGATGGCCTTGATATCAAGGTCTAAAGGACCAATGAATTCGACTATATAGGTATGCAGCTCTTCAGGTAGTATTCCTGCATGTGAATTAAGCTGCTCCCTGAACGTAGCGAGCTTCCATCTTAAGCAAATTCCATTCCCGTTTATTGACCGCAAAATATAGCTGATGTGCGCGTCGTCAATGGCATCAAACCCTTCGACCGACATCATCCCCTGAATGCAAAATCGTCAAGAGACAGATGGAATTACACCTTGTAGCAATCGATACGATTCTACGCTCAGATCACAAAGGAACGAAGGTAAAATCTCAATGAATCTAGTCAAAGCTTCGTACGCAACGCAATCGAAATCAGAAAACGTCAAGTGCATTGAGCTGTTCCACTGGCCATCCATATACTCCTGCCCAACAATGAAACCTCGACGTGCTGCCGAACAAAGACTTGATCCAGTCAGCAACCAGGTCGACAGGTGTTGTTAAGAACATTTTGCGCAATCCACACTCGTCCTCTACACAGATGCAGGGTAAGTATCAAAATTTACTTCTTACAACCACAGGTGCGGCACCTTCATCCACGACGATTAGGAGATCCAGGCATTCAGCTAGGACCTCCACATTATATGCCTGTAAGCCATTTCCGCCCTCGCCCACTTCCTTTTGAATTCGAGACTGATCGGCTGCTTCCGCATATTAGTCATGTAGAGGAATAAACGAGATGAGTGATTAGATAGAAGGCGTTGGTGCGGCACGTATCATCGAAAACATGCAGACTGTAAACACGATGTTTTACTGTGCATGTGAGATTGGCATCTAAAGCATCGGAAGCGGTGCTACTTGCGACATCCCCGACTCGGCATACAGAGCCTCTAGCGCCGCACGGCTCTCGGCCACGTGGTGGAGCATGGCCTTAATGTAGGCGCGCGGTGAACCGTTGGAAACTAGGAGGTCGATAACGGTGGAGTGGACTTCAGTCCAGGCAGTGATGTTGGGGATTTCTTGTCGCGGTGACGCGGATTTAAGAGCACGCTGCACGGTCTGCATCCGAGGTTTCTTGCCATCATCGCCAGAGCTGGAGGAGACCACATCGTTCGAATCCTGGAGCTTACGTTTCGCCTTGCCTTTGGTCGCCGCAGACGATTTCGCCTTCAAACAACGGCTTCTTGGACACGAAGATCCACAAACATCTATACTTAAAACTAGATTAATTTTAGTCTGATGAGGCAGAAAAACATATAAACCTATATAATTCTATTCAAATTATTACCTTATCTGTCTAAACAGCGTAGATTACTTAGTCTGTTGTCTCTGCGATCACGATTTATGTGATCTATCTCCTTCAATCGCCGTGAATTCGGTAACCACTGCTTACAAACGAGCCGGTGGATGTAGTGATTGCGCTTCCGCCCGTTCTTATACAGAGACACTCGTGAGTATCCGTCTTCTCTTTTCCAGGGTTTTATCACTATTCAATCGGCGTTTTTGATAATTCCTCTTTTACTTTCCGCCGTCATCTTGTTGTAAAATGACACGATTATGCCGAACATCGCCGTCAGAACAACCTGTAGTGAAACCAATAAACACCACAGTGATGACGCTACCGCATAAACAATCTTACCAATTTTGATAAGAAAAATTAATAAAGTTGGTGAGCAAGTATGAAATCAAAAGTAGAACCACGATTTTTTCGTAGATTCCCGTGCTTTGCAGAAACCAAGTATTCGTCCAGTTTATAGGACGCTAGGTTTCCATGATCGAGTAGTTGAATGACCATCTCCTCATCGCCAGGTGTTAACCAGATTTCAACTTGATTTCTGAACCGGTGCAAAACCCGCTCATAATCGTAACGTAAGTTTTAAGTCCGAACTTTGAACTGAAGTTCTCAGTGCGGGCTCAACCGGGATGCGGACTTGAGAAATATTAGGGGCGATATCAAAAAATTACTAGGGGGTATCAAACTTGCGCATTCCGACGCTTTAAATGTCGAATTTAAAGCACCTCGGCAGGTGCTTTTAAAAAATTAAAGCGCTTTAATTTTTTGTGAGAAGCCAACTTTGATACCCCTACTATTTATAATTGTATTCAATATATTTGCAAGATCTCTATGATTTTTTTTATCGATAATATGTAACTGCGCCCGATAAGTGGTAACCTTGCTCTAACACTCGACATTGTTATAGTCGGTTGCTGGGCATAACGTCGTCAGCCTGTCTTGGTGCCGTAAGTACACCTTGACGGGATGCAGCTCGTCCAGCTGTGTCGATGCCAGCAGCTGCTTCAATACTACCAGGGACACCTGATAGGCGTCCTCCGATACTCTACTCACCATCAATCATTCCGCTTTTGTCATTGCCTTGAATACCTTAGCACTAAATCGACCGATTGAGCCGCCTCCTAGTCTATCAATCAGTATTATGGCAGGCATCTGGCGAGTTCAGAAAATGAGAACTTTTTAAGAGAAATAGGAAGTGTACAAACATCGCATGATCATCAAGAAACTCGTCAAAATGTGAAGCCAATTTTTACTTGATGAATATCAGCTGGAAACAATTCTGATTCATTTCGAGCCAATCTTTGACGAAACACTTCAGCCGTTCTATTGCCTGTCAGCAATATGCTGCTTTCCACCGTCATGGCCGTATCTGAGATCGCATTCGATGTTGGTGTTTTTGCCGTTTTCGAAGACGGCGCCGACGACGATGCCTTCTGCGATTGCTGTACGATCGCAATCACAACGAACACGATCGCCATCGTCACGATCAACACGATCACCAACGTGCAAATCGATTCCGCATCCAATCGGCTTCGCGCTTTGGGCGCTTCGATCTCCGCCCTCTGTATAATCTGGCTCTGCGGGAACGAGTTCAGGAAGGCTGGCCGCTCGCCCGACTCCAGATTGATGATCTCGATGGAAAGCGACCGCTGTCGCTGTCGCAGCTCAGAGGAGCCATGCTCGTCAGTCTCCATCAAAATCTCATTGACTCACCAAGATTTTTTTGTCTTCTGTTAGAAAAATAAAACGGAGCGGATTGCATAATGGCGACCGTCAGCGATAGGATTAGTTACAGCCGTTGACGACATGATGGCGAGCACCCCGTCGTCATCCACATAATATCTTTCATCATCAATGGGCGCCTGTCTATCAGCGGCCGGGAATCGCCATCCCGCCGGCAACCACGCCCATGCTCAGCTGCCTACTTTCCGCGTCTTGATTCTCGGTCCAGTTTCATCTCTGTTCCGTCGCATTTGGTCTCTGATCGCTCATAGGATCGGGCGAGAGCGGTAAGAGCACGATTACGAAGCAGATTCGGCGAAGTCAGAATGGCATGCAGCTGACCGATTTCGAGAAGTCGCAAACTCAGATCGCTTTATGCCATGTTGGTCGCTCGCCTTACTTTTATCGCTGTTGATAACGAGATCTGCACAGAACACGTTGGAATGTCTTCGATCGATCGTCAAATCGATGCAGCAGTTCGGTCTGGCTCCGGACCCGAAGTTCGCCGAGACGGTTCGCCTGACCAGCGTTGAGCTCAACGATGAATCGCAGCCGGTTCTGTCGGACGCTCTGGTCCAGGCCGCCGCCGAATTCCTCAAATCGGAGGCGGTGAAGAGCTTCATGACGACACATCGCAATCAGTTCTGGATACTCGATGCCCATCCTTATTACTTCAACCATATGAGCAGAATCGCCCCTCGCCCTTATGAATATGCAGACGAAGATTTCATTTTCGCTCGGGTGCGTTTCTACTTGGAGCGAAACGCTTTCTGAATTTTAGATTTTTATCGAATTATTGAGAGATTTTTTTTAAAGATTGTTATAGGTGAAGACATCTGGTGTTGTACAGACTACAATTGAGGTTCCGAATTCGTTCAATCCCGCACTTCGGCATCGCGTTATCAATTATGAAATGATCGACGTCGCCGGCCAGAGAAGCGAACGCCGAAAATGGTAAAATTGTCTTTACCAGATTTCGAGACTTTTTATCTCGAGTCTTCTGCTAAAATCAGTGCGATAGGATTCAGTATTTCGATAATGTCGATGCGATCACGTTCGTCGTGAACCTGGCCGGATACGCGACACGAATGTTTGAAGACGATCACACGCTGCGGATGAACGATGAGCTGTCGCTGTTCAAGCAGGTCGTGGGCAATCCGATCTTCAAGGATAACCACATCTTCCTGGTTCTGAACAAGAAAGATATCTTCGAAGAGCTGCTTCGCCACATTCCGCTGAAGACCTGCTTCCCCGAATACGACGGACCCGAATGCGATGTTGGCGAAGCATTGTCGTTCGTTTCGCGGAAATTCAAGTCCATGATGCCGGGAGGACAGACCAAACGCCTTACGGTGTTCTACATGTCGGCGCGAGTACGGCGCGAGGTCAAATGCGCCTTCGACGACATCTTTAAACACATTTTTATGCACGCCCAGAAGAGGCTTCAATGAACACCAATGCAAACGGCTTTTTTATTCAATCAATCATTTGGAAATCGCAGACGCTTGGCATGTGGAACTTGGCCAGGAGCTTCTCGGCGATCTCGTCAGCCTTCGCTTTGCCCATCAAGGCGGCCGTGAGCGACAGGCCGAACTGGATGGCGGTTCCCGGGCCGCGGCTCGTGATGACATGATTCGAGATGACGACCTCATGAGGGTCGCCCATCTTCGGCATCACACAATTATCCAAACGGTCAGCGAATGCCGGATAACAAGTCGCTTTGCGATTCTGTAGCATTCCGTGTTTCTAAGGCCACGATTAGCGATTTTGAGATTCGAGAATTGGTAATCGCTTGAATCGAAAGCAAACCTGTAGAACGTTGAATGGAGCAGCACAAATGGCGCCGATAAAGCGATTGTCGTGCTGTTGCGTCTTCAACATGCCGATGAGCGTTTGCGATTCGGCGAGATTGGCGCTGCCTCTGCCGCCCGGGACAACGATGCAGTCGAAGATCTTGCTGCGGACGTCCTCGATCGTGGCATCGGCGACGATCTTGACGCCCTGGGCCAGCGTCACCGTCGTCGACTGGGCGCAGGACGCGATCGTGACGTCGATGCCGGCGCGGCGCAGGATGTCGATCGGAGCGATCAGCTCGATCTCTTCGTTGCCGTCGGTGATAGCAACCAGAACCTGTTTCTTGACCATGGCGTAATGACGACGTCCAACAACTGTGGTAAATATGCGACGGGCCAGCATGATCTGGGGCGGACCCTGGACCAACCAAGTTCACTTGAACTACTGTCGGCCGTCCCGGAATGTTCTCTTCGAGCTGTCTGGAGCGCTACGTGGCTTTCTCTTCAATCGGGATTTCTATCAGCTGTCTGTTCTCGTAAAAACTTTTGTATTTCTGTAAAATTCGAAATCCGCGCCTCATCCTGCCTTCATTGCCAGAACAGTTCCAATTCCTCATTACTACTGCACTCTCTCATTAGTTCGAAATCTGATTCCTGTTCTTGCTGAGGATCGCTTGGAACCTGGCAGGCAGCATGTTATCGTGATCGCCGGGCCTCTCTACCGATCAACTGCATCAGCACGTCGAAATGACGCGATCCAGTACGGAATCCATGCGGGCGTTCTTGGTCTGAGCTTCTTTCAAGGCGTCGTCAGCCTCAGCCAGGCGCAGCTTCAGACGCTGGATTTCGGCGTTCTCCTGACGTCGAAGCTGCTTCAGACGGTCGGCTTCGAGGCGCAGATCTCTCGACACCGAATCGATATCGTTCTTCCAAGTATGATACCTAGAGCGTCCAATGGGTCAGTACGTCCCCGAGCTCCCAACCAAGGTCCTGCACCACCGACCAGGTTATCTGCGCTGCCAGTTTGCGCTCATGGTTGGAGACCGTATCGATCAGGCTTTGAAGTTCCCTGCGAAGTCTGTCGTTCTCAATTTGTAAGGCATCCGACTGTGATAGAATGTCATGTTGGGATGGCGACCATCACTCAGCGAAGATTAGAAATTTTGAAAAGAAACAGGAAAAAATTTAAAGTTCAAGAAGAAACTGGAAAACATTAGATTTTAAGAAGAAACCTGAAAAATAAAAATTTTAAGAAGAAAATGGAACACATTTCTGCAATGACGTTACACCAACTCGAAAGAAAAGCGTAAAAAGACAATACAGAACCCATTCGTGTTAATACTTTGTGTATGAGATCGGCATTCGAGCTCTGCACATTCTGTAGCCGGGCCTGGATAGCATCACGTTCAGCGGCGATCTCTGCGATCGCCTTCTTCATCGACTTGGCCGAATCCAGCTGCTGTTGCAGCTCGTCTCGCGTTGCTTGCAGACCGGTGATCTGGGCGGCGAACCGAACCCGATCGGTCTCCGCCTGCTGGCGCTGCATTCGCAGCTCGGCCGTACTGGCTCGTTCGGCAGCCAGGCTGCTCTCCAGCCGGCTGATTTTCGCCTGGTATCCGGCGATATCCTCCTGCTGCGCCTCCATCTGCCGAAATCATCCAAATTACAAGAAGCGACAGGCAGGAGGATGAGCGAAGCCGTACTTTCCCATGCAGGTCTTGCATCGCCGCCCCGAACGATTTGGTTTCGTGCGCTGCAGTGACGACCCGATCAACAGCTATGCAATGGGCCAGCAAGCATCACGTACCAGCCTGATTCTGACGGTCGAGATTGTCGCGAAGCAGAGTCTGGACCTCACCGAGCTGGGCCCGGAACCCGTTCAGCTCGCTGTTCTTCTCGACCAGCTGATCTTCCAGGGCTCGAACCTGACCAACCAATACGATCAACAAATACGAAACAAGATCACAGAAACGGATTCCTCAATGCAACGTTCAAGGACGGGACCATAGCAAATAGTGATGAAGAAACGACCTTGGAGGTTAACCTGGCATTGTCGCGTTTCAGGCAGAGAGTTTCGATATCTCCATTGCTGGTGCTGGTCTCAGCAGCCGTCATCGAATCTCGCACCTTCCCATACTGATCGGAGCGCAGACGTCGTTTCAAGAGGCGGATCTGCTCCTGGGCGTCTTCCAACGCGCGTTTATGGTAGCTGCTGGAGCTTCCCAGACGCAACTGTCGATTAGCCTCGGTGAGGCGGTCGACCAGATCGCGAACCTTCTGCTCGTAGGCAGCGGCGGCCTCGCTCCAGCGCTTCTCCTTCGCCCGCCACATCGCCTCCATCTCCATTGTTTTCGCCTGCAGGTCTTCGCAGGCTTTCGCTAACAAAGCGCGATGTCCAAGCCAGGCTTTGGAATCGTCATCGAGGGTTTTCAGCTTCGCCAGGCTTTCGGCTTTGTCTTCGACCGCCTGGCGGAGCAGCTTTTCGAGTTCAAGAGCGCGTTCGCGTTCTCGCTCGAGATCGCATTTGATGGTGAGAGAGTTGTGGCGTTCGGCGAACAGCTGGTCGTTCAGACTGGCGTTCTCTGTGGAGAGATCGTCCAGCGTTCGCTGCAGATTGGTTGTCGATCTGGTCGGAGTGATCGAGATCTCCGGTAAATATCGGCGAGGGATAGCGTCGGCGCTTACATTGCTACCGGACATCTATGGTCATGGGCCTGCAGATGACGACAACGACCGAACAGGCTAAAGGGGAGATCGTTCGTGGTTCGATCCGATTGTGACGGGATAGACAGATCATGGCGTCCCAACGAACCTGGATTTTTGCATAATGTGGGAATATTTTTCGCGGTCTCTTTTTTATGCAGCAATCGAACCTACAGCTGAGCCAGCAAATACCCAATTGGACGCCTCAATACCTGCCTCCAGCAGCTAAGCAAAACTAAATCGTCTCCGAGACTTGCTATTTTCGGAATAGGAACTTCCATCAGCGAACTTCCATCATCTTCTCGATTGAGGAGTGATGATTGATTTGAAGGACGGTTGCAGAGGAAATACTCGTCATAGTCAGAAAGCTGATTAAGTTTCTCAGTATTAATGAGTCAGATAATACAACCATAGGTTGAAGGGTCCATTGCACCAACATCGTATTCAATTTTTCTTGTTTAAACCCGGCCGACTCCTGTAGTTGCAAATGCCACCGGTCAGTATCAACGAACGAAGCCCCTATCAATGACGAAGCACATGGACTATGAATTTACTTAGAAACGGCAAAAGAGCCAGATGATTCTGTTCAGCGAAATAGTATTCTTATCCAAGCAACTGCACTCAAAAATCATGAGTTAAGTTTATCAAGATTGAGATTGACAAGAAAACATTACTGTTGTGAATTTCTCTCGCGCTCTCATCATGCCAGGTTTCAAGACATGCTAAGCAAGCAATAGGTTGGAACGTGTTTCCAATTTAGCAACACATCAGAAGAAACTCGGGAACTTGTACACGCTCATTCGACTTCGTCACTTGCTTCAATTTGAGCAACGGCATGTAGTGCAATGCTGGGATTAGGGTCAGTGAACAATGATGACCATTCTAATACAGAATCAAGTGTAGGACGATCCTCTTGAGATGGCATCGTCATGGCCTTGACGGTTGTTGCAACGTTTGGCCACATTTTCGTCCAATGCTCCGAAAACGAACGTTTTCGGACATCGTTAAAGGCCAAAGCGCGCTCCATCCCAGTACTAAACATCGTAAACAACTCCATTAAACACAGTCCGAGCGAGTAGACATCCGATTTCGTCGAACAATTCTGAGAGTCTTGTTTGCATTCCGGAGCGGCATAAGATTCGGTGCCAAAATACCCTGATGAATCGCCTTTAACGATTTGTCCGTTGTCTCGGCTGGAACCGAAATCGCTAATCTTGAACACCTGCTTGCCATTGTGTAGGCAATTCTCAGGCTTAACATCCAAATGCAAGAGCCCATTGCTATGAAGGTGCCGAAGACCTTTTATCATCTGACTGAATATATGAACTGCATAAGGCGGGTCAACATCCGTTCTGTTTTGTAGCCAGGAACGCAAGCTACCATGACAATGTTCCATTTGAATGTATAAAACTTGCGATGCCTCAGAGAAGCTGTCCATTAGGGACGAAGCAGAATTCGAGCTGGAGCCAGAGTTCTGGTGCAGATCTGTCTTAACGTAGCTTTTAAGAAAACTACTCATTGTGGTCGATGCGCTTTCCATCCAGCTCGAGAAGTATCTAATCACATTTTTGTGTGGAGGAAGCCGGGCCATAGTGCGAACTTCGTTGAGAGCTTCAGGCAGTTCCTTCCCGAATGGAATGCATTTAACCTATCCATAAATCAACCAATCCGAATGCAGCTCTGTTATTATCGCCTACAGCATATGTCTGCATGTCAAGTTTGTTCAAAGCTGAGCAGACAATCCCATAAGATCCTCGGCCAAGATAATTAATCAATTTGAAATCCGCCGCAAATCGTGACGTTTCATAGGTACGAGATCCAGAGGAAGACCTTGATCGGATATGATTTGCCGCTGGAAACGACGAAGCAGAGCTACTATCGCAGACAGAGATCGTCGGCTGAGGAACGAAGGTCTCCGACCCAGTTGTCGCTATGCAATTTGCCAATACCTGCCGGCCATGAGAGGCACCGACAATGCATAGTCGTGAAATTGCCGACCTTGTCAACATCGATGAGCGGTATAATGACCAGGTTGATGAACGGTATGAAGACCAGGCTTACCTGACGACAATGAAGGGTACTAGACGAGGGATCTCCCACCCCATTTGGTGGCCCCGTCAATCACACCACCTGGCTGCGCGCACCATCGCACCACTCATCAAGTCGTTGACGTGGCACATGCAGTGAGGCGACGCGACGCACAGGCAACCGTTTGGTCACAACTCGACTGTGAAGACCCTAACTGAAGATCTTGACACAGTAATCTGATACGGCCATACTACAGCACCATACATACGAATGAGGCACTGTATACTGAAAGGCAAGCAACAAGCAATTACATTGTGATAAAACGGATTTATTTCCGTTTGCCTTTGGTCCGCTTTTGGCCTTTGCTCTTGGTCTTCTTTGCAGTCAAGCGCTCGTTCATTTTCGCTTTCTTCTTTCGCTCCTTGTTGATCTGTTCGGGAGCCTTCAGCTCGTTTCGCGGACGTTTGCCGTTCGTGTTTCTAGCAATCACCGGCGGCGCGTCTTGTGCAGCTTCCATTCTGTTGGCGAATCTACCTCCGGCTTTGTTTAGCAAACCTCTCTTACGATCCCTACCGGGATCCTCACAAGTTCCAACCTGCAAGTGTTTATGAGCCAAAATGCCTCAGAATACCACGAAACAAAGAGAGTTACCTGTGGAATGCGTTTCTTGCTCTTAGAGCACCACTTTTCATACGCATCCGTGGCCTTCTTCTTATGATCGATCTTGGCTCCAGACTCATTTCGCATATTGCCATCATCACCCATACGAACATATTTCTTCTTTTTCTGATCCCATCGACGAATGGATTTGAGATTCCTCATGGTTTCCAAGTCATCTCCATCAACTTCGACCATCAAGTCATTTAGAGTTGCCGGCTTCTGGTTGGATCTGCCTGATCCTTCGAGGGCTATCTGAGTTTCATTCGTTCCGGCTTTAACATAATGAGCCTCGTCGCTGTAGATTGAATCAGCATCAAGCGAGCTTCAAAAAGGAAGCCTGCATACCGGAAATTAGCGCGAAATTCGGGAATCTGCGAAGATTCGATTTTTTTCTGATGGTTGGCCTTCAGATGCTCGTGGACTCCTCTGATGTCCTTCATGACTTGATCTTGTTTACCGATTTCAAAAACAGTCCCTTCTGAATAAGATATCAGGCCATTATAGACCGAGGGCAACAGTCATGCATACTGGCTTTGAAAGAGCGAATTCCCTCAATCATATCTTGATATTCGTTATAATCAGACGTTGTTGTAAGCTCAGCAAACAGAGGATGAACAGACATTGCCCTTAAACAGTATTGCGGCTCTTTAGCGACTACCGCCGACGACGGCGACGCGCCTGATCGCGTTTTACCTAAATTCCCATTTACATCGGCAATTTGATATAAAAAATGTACTATTCCTACAGTATTGCTTGTAGGCACGAGTAGAGACGCGTTCCATTGATGAAAGGTCGGTATTGTGATCGATAGTACGACGGCAATATTCGACCTGTTCGTCTACAGGACCAGAAGGCATGCAGCCGAACGTCGGAGGCGATGCACTGTCAGCAGAAGCTGGTTGCTGCGACGATTGGCCGGGCATACCCGTGCCAAGGTAGATGCACAAATCGATCACATATGGCATCTCAGCCTATGGTGAGTTCAGCGAAACGCGCTCGAAACGAAACACAACCACTAACAGGTTCGACGACAGAAAAAGCACGACCAGAGCGACCAGCACGAGCGACTCTCCCAACTCGATGAATAAATACTTTGGGTGAGCTCGGGAAGTGCAAGTTCACGACATTATCGAGAAGAGGCAAGTCTAAACCACGAGCGGCGACGTCAGTAACTACTAATATCTTGGCTTTTCCGGAACGAAATTTTCCAAGATTGATTTTTCGCGCTGAAGCATCCATTGCACCTAAAAGGTCTTAAGGACAATCTCATGGTGTTGCATATACAATGCTAACCATAGATAAGGGCAGATGAGAAGCCGGCCTCGCATAATAGCAAATGGATAAACTCGACATGATGACGAGTGCAGGTAAAAACAATGGTCCGATCGTCACCGCTAATCGTATTCTTCATCAGATACATAAAAGCCCCGAGCTTTTGATCGGGACGAATAGCAACGATATGGTTAGTAAGGTTCGGTGAAACTTGGGATTCGGCATCCAGCCTGACGATCTAGCACAAATTTGGTATCGGAAAGCAATAGCGACATTGCAATGCAAACCTCAGGGGACGTCAGACCGGCTTGAGTGAATTCAACCAGCATTCTAGGCATTGTCGCCGAAAACAACAAAGTCTGGCGAGTATCGGGCATCAGCTCTAAAATCTGACGCAGTTGAGCTGCGAATCCCTGTTATGGGTGCATCAGGGAAACTGCCATGCGACAACAAAAACATAATACCATTTCGAACAACCTATCAGCTTCATCGAAAACCGCGAACTGAATTGTTTTCAAACTTAAACCGGTTGTCTGCAATCACTATTACGATCGATGCTACACTGTGTTTTGCCAAGCAGTACCTTGGCGATATGAGCTAATCGACCAGGTGTAGCAATGATGATATCAGGATTGTTAGCAAGAGCCTCAAACTGAGCCTCCATAGAGTCACCACCCAGCAACAGGCAGTGACTCAGATCAGTAAACTTGGCTAAATCGCGAACATATTTTGAAGTCTGAAGTGCCAATTCGCTGAGATAGATCAGATAAAATCGGAGTGATCATGTACAAGCAAGAATTACCGAGTCGGAGACAGAATTACGGCACGAGCACCAACTACGCTGGTATGACTTTGTAACTTCTCCAGAACCGGAATCAGGAATGCGGCTGTTTTACCACTTCCAGTTCGCGCCATAGCAACCATATCACGACCGCTCAATATTACAGGAATACATTTTCGCTGGATTGGGGTTGGGATCCGATAGCCTGAATTGTATCAACAAACAGCCCACATGATAGCTCCTCGATTCTTACCTTTTTTCATAACCGCTCTGAAAATTGAACCCGACAACCCAATACTTTCAAAGCCCCCACTGGAAGATTTACCTTTCTTCATCTTGCTTTTAGTCTGAGTTCGTTGAGCTTCTCGGCCCGTGTCCAAGCCATCCATTTCTGGCTAAATTGGCTTTTCGGGCAGACTTTCTGCTGAGGTTTCCTATCGACTATCGGACTCCGCCACGGAGTTGAAAACTTTGCAAAATTTTCACTGGATTTTCTGCCTTTTGATTAAGATCGTTTTTAATTCATTTGAAATATGCAAGTTTGTCGATATAAATAGCAAATTGCAAAATGACCAGTCTCAGTAGACGGTCAACATGTCATCTAAATCGTCGGCTTCGTCTGCATTAGCCAGCGTTCCTCCACGCCAGCCTACTGAAGAGCCCACCGTTAGTCCACCAGCATATTTGCCACCACAGGGTTCAATTCCGCAAACACTCCCATTATGGACATCAAAATACGATGGCGTTTGCTTACCAGACCCCGAAATAACTATTGCTATAACATCATATCAACCTAGCCGGCCTGATGCCGTGATCCGTGTCGAATCGTCAAATAAGAAGGATCCACCTCGGGATGTGATCTCTCCAGTGCTGCCTAGTAGCTCTCCAATTGCCAATGTTATCTCAAGAATCATCACATTAGCATCAGCCCTACCACCGGCTTCTTATCTCTGGGTAATCGGGCTGCTTTATGGAGACTGAATCTGACTTACCCGAAGGAACTTATACGTCGTGAACCTGACCAAAATTTTAGTATCAAAGTCTTCGTCCAAGGCGAATGGCGCCGCATAACTGTTTCTGGATTGATGCCTGTCGACAGTGAAGGAAACCTGATCTGGCCTTGCACAGCGAACCCAATCGAATTATGGCCTTCTCTTTTAGCAAAAGCTGCTGCTACTATACCTTATGTGCCAGCCTTCACTCTGTTTACTGGTCTCGCAATCGTTGATTATGAAGATTTCAGTACGATCTCGACAGGTTTTTTCACGAAACCTGTTGCCGACTTGTCTTCAAGTAGAAGACTATATAATCTGACTACCTTAAAGTCTTTCAATCATACCTCCTCCTATACCGATCTAACGAAGCCGTTTCGCCATAAGACCGAGACCTTGCTGAATGTTGCCACGCAAGCACCCCAGATCGTGCTTATCTCACTAGATCCCTTTCGGTCCTCAGACGGAAGATCTAGGGTGGAATGCGATATCAAGCGATTCGATTCGTGGACTGCCACTACCGAAGTAATCCGAATCATAACGGATGGCCCTTATCATCAGCTCGTCATGATAAAGCCCGGGCTCTACCAGGTCTCAGCAATCTCATTGTGTGGTGTCAGCATTGCTATCAGATCTGAATCTGAAGCCGTCTCACTAGACCCAGAAGGTTAGATAGACCTTACAATGGCCATGGGCGCCAATGTTGATGTTACATCGCAGGCCACGCCTGGACTCGAGACCCCTACCGCCTTCATGTCACCAATCTGACTGGAAAGCATTTTGGAGCTCCAGCCCCACATCTCTTTATCATCTTCTTTCAGATTACAATCAGCGCTGAGAGTACTGTTGACGTCCTTCCTGTTATCAGTTTCGACGATGATCGAACAGACTTTGTCGCCGAGCTTGTACCGGAATCGGGCGATCCAGTTCGTGTCCAGTCTGGCTCGGTTATTGAGCAGGTTGTCCCCGGATCGTACATACTGAGGGCGTTCACTAGATGTGGATCAGCATATGGTGACCATAGCAGTTGTCTTGGGAATGATGGTACTGAGTTTCTTGAAAGGTATATCGCCCGGTGCATTCTCTGTCAGAGTATTAAGCAGTCGGGCGTTGTCTTGTAACCTTCTATCTCAATCAAATGTGGCAAAGAATTTTTCTGATGTTTTTCGAGTCGCCTCCCGTGATCTGCGCGTATTCAAAGAGATGATAACTTCAACAAGCAAAGAACCCATTCTCGTTTCACTTGACATACATTTAGAACCCGCAGATGTGAAGTTTGTTTGCAAAATTGACAATGGATTGGCTTTGCTGGGCGTAGGCCGTCTAGCAGTTCCGATGGTTACAATTACTCCTGGTCAGAAAGTTGCTGTCGATTGCAGATTAGATCATAAACAGTCATGGACTGCATGGCGCATTAGGATTTGTCCTGGCGATAATATTCAAGTAGTACCAAGCACCGATATGAGAGACAAACTAGAGGCCTTGAAAAAACAGTGGGGTGAATCCGACCCAGGACGCCATGAAAGAGGAATCCAGATCCGTCAGATATTCTTGAATTCGGACAGCGCTAATCACCCGCCTTCATGGCATTCTTCTACTAGCTGTTCCGAACAGCCTAACAATGTGCAAGAGGTGACTGCTGCAGCGGCTACCATCAGATCTGATTATGTTACCGCGCTGAATAATGCAATCAGCTCAACAAAAATATTCACAGACCAGCAATTTCGAAAATGCAAGGTATCCGGGTGTTCCCTGTAACATGGTCGTCTTTCTAACTGATGCTAGAGTACTCTTGAAGAGCAAATATCGGAAAGGGATCGCTACAGAGCTAAGATACATCAGTACGAAAATCTATTATCAGCTCTAAAAGAAGCAATTGAAGAAGGTGATGCAAACTCGGTATTATCGAAGATTGAGCTAGCTAAGGCTGTTCCGCGATGGAAACTTGGGCGTTCAATATACCAAGGATATGCTGCCTGTTTCAACATTCACAACAATGCATTAAAGCAAGCCATAGAAACAGACGATACAAGCAGCATTCTCGATGCGGTTAAAGCGGCGGAAGTCTTAGATGGCATTCCGGTCATAGAAGGTTCTATATACGCCGAAACAACTGAAACCCGTGCGAAAGCTGTTGCCGTTGTCGTGAACGAAGCGATTAAACCGCTCAATGATGCTATGTCAGAACAAAATGAGTGTAGAGATGCCGAGACCATTCGCGAGCTGATGTCGGATAGTTACCTGAACACAGTCAAACAACTAAAGCTCGTTCCAGTCGAATTCCATCAGTCGATACAACGAGCTCAGGAATGGCTGGGTTCGCAACCTTCCAACCCACATACCTGAATTTCAACCCGTTCATTGAGACATGAAACAAAATATATCATGTTTATAATTTAACTACAATATGACGATGGTCTCCAAAAATTATCATAAATGATGATCAGAATCACCATGATGAGTAAATATATGGTTCCCTTAGCTATGGTATTCGCCCGTTTTGCTTCTTGTCTGGCCCTCTGCATGTCTGCTTCAGCCAGGCGTGCTTCCAGATTGGCTTGCAAAACTTTTGCCTGCTCTTCGTCTAAGGACTTATTTAATCTCGTCACCGCTTCCTTCGTCTCTTCTGAACATTTTTTTAAAACCTCTTCATAGGTCGATTCTGCCTGATGCAGCTCGCGTCTTATTTTAGCTAAAGCGTCTTCAGCAGTACGCGCCCGTCGCTTCCATTCGTCTTCAACTAGACGATTTTTAATACGTTGTTCATCAGCGGGACTATAGACACTTCGATTGCTTGAAATACTCGAAGGAGATTGCGGTGTGCTTGCAGGTCTACTGCTTTTCTGCTTGTTCAGGTTCGATTGCCGAAACATTTCGACAATTCGATTGAGCTCTTCTGATCCACCGTTAGACGATGAAGCCGTCGATAATGGAGATATGCTTTCGCCTGAGGATATTTGCTTCTCGACAGAATGAGATGAGGCAATTACAGAAGGCAAAGGGCTGTTTGCTTCCGGCCGATAGGTGCCTGAATCAGATGCAGGATGAATGCTTTCCATAGGCTTCTCCCCATTGAGGGTAGGATTAATTCCAGAAGGGGCTGATATCTCGGATATGGAAGGCTCAGAAGGGCAGGCTTGCGTTTCTGATGATAGCGGAGAAGTGGTGACAACTGAGGCAGATTGAAGAGGTGACGTTTTGAGCCGATCGCTGTCTACAGAAGTTAAAATTTCTGGAAGAGCTGTTGTGTTTCCAAGCTGATGACCATTAGAATTGGAACGATTTGATTCCGGGATTAGTACAGGGCGATCAGTTTTGTTAGAAGATACGGCTGGGACGTCTTCGTTTCCTTCTTTATTTAGCGCACCTGCAGGGCGCTCACCTCCCATAGAGCTCTGTTCTTTCTCCACAGGATTTGGTTCAGTAGGAAGTCTGTCTTCACAATTGGGTTCCACATTTTCGGATCGGTTCTTCTCCGAACTGATTTTGTCCGAATGAACTAGTTTTTTGGCCGACTGCGACGCTCTCCCCTGAGGAGTTCATGAAATGACCGCCGCAACCAATCAACAAGCGTCGTACCGGTCGTATATTGAACAAATCTACAGCGGTTGTTGAAGAGCTTAATCCACCAACTGACCTTCTCATCAGCGATTTTCTAATAGGTAGGGTCGATGCCATTTCTTTTGTTGTAATGTTTGCCTTCGATGAAAGCGGATAACTAACACGCTTTCGAAGCACTGTCCTTTTTGCAGAGCCATCCCTCAAATCTGTTGGAATACCGATGCTTTGCCGCGACGAATGCAAAGCCGCTCGCCTGACAAATTCGCTTCGCTTGTCTTCAACTAGCGACATGTTCCAACCGGAACAAGAGACGAAGCGGAGTGTGGGCTGCGACTCTCCATGAAACCCAAAATGAGGTTTTGAAAATGCCGCGTAATTTTCTCTGCTTGAAGGAAACCTTTGCGTGTGATACGAGAAATGTCCGTAACGCAAGCATTTTAAACTTTGCGGTCTAAGAAATATCCGTAACGCATGCATATTTTTTCAACTTTTGTGATGTAAGAAATGTACGTAACGCATTCCAAGCGGAGTCTGGAAATGTTCAACTAATATGGAATGGAGAGCAGGGACAGATATCATTCCAAGGTGATGGTATGCACGTCTAATCCAACACAAGATGTCATGCGAACTGCATCGTTCGCGTTGATCGCGTTCAATATCATTGATGTGGTTCTGGGCGTCCCTGTTCTTCATATGCTGCTGGTAAGCGCAGGTCTGCATGATGATAGTACAGATCGCTGAGATGATGGCAGTTTGGGTTCTCCACTGCTGTCGCTCGAACCTGTTATAATGCAGGGCTGTTTTCCAGGAGACAATCGCTACTGTGCATCGCTTTAGTGTCAATTATTTCTCTGCTTGTATGTTTGTTATTAAGCTCTTCAATGCTGATATTTATTGCCGATTTGGCTCTATTCGGTCATGTTCTTTATCGAGTCGATCTGAAACAAATTCCGATCACATTCTGTCTGTCTTCTGTCGCCTTCGGTTATTTCGTAACGCGCTGGCTGCGTTATTTTTCGTCACCGATCTGGAGGATTTTGCTATCAATTTCTCTCTGTGTCAGCTCCCTCTCCATGATGTGCTTTGTTCTCGCCAGAGATTATGACGCCATGCCTTATTTCAAGAAATACAAAGACCTGCACCCGGCGAAGATCGCTAAACCAGCTCTGGATTTTGCAAAGACAGCCCCGGTCCATCTAACCAGCTCACCGCCAGTAGCTAAACCGAGCGGGTTCATCGACAAGCTGATGGTCCAGAAATCCATAGATTTATGGATCCCGGCTAAAGCCCGTCTTGAGAAAGGGGATGTTTTCATCAAACACACGAAAGGCTCAATACGCAGCAGATTTGTGAAGCTAAACGCTGTTTCTGGCTGCATCGAATGGTGGATGCCCGATTCATCAGCTTTAGTCGGACAGACTCCCATTCAATCTCTGGCAAACACCATCCGAGATGGGAAACAGCTTTCAGTTCGCTTTATCACGAGAACGCTCGTCTTAGAAGCCGCAACTGTCGAGCTCGCTATTCAATGGTTTGGTGATTTGGACTTGCTGATGCAACATAAGAATGTATTTATTAGCGGTTAGAATGATCGTTCTCCCTGTTATGATGGGAGTTCTAGTGGCACTTCTCATTTCTCATATTCGAGCTTTTTTCTGTCTAAACCTGCCATCCTTCTATAATCAACTATTGCCATATCTGTCATAAAGCTTCTCAGCGTTATTTCAATGATACTGAACTGACACATCTGAGATCTGTCGAATCGGTCAACTGTTACTTCTTGAAAAGAGGGCGTAAAAAGGTTTTTTGGCTTGAGAGACAGATGATGTTATTCCACAACTTTTGCTTGGAATGAATGCACTCATGATGGTCTGAAGAATACCGGATAGAAATTTATTATTTGGTTCTCTGTTTCTTTTTCGCAACGAAGTATTCACCACTCTCCATCTGCAGATCGATCTTTCGCGGTTGCTGAGGCGGTGGCAGCAGCGCACGCTCCTTCTTCACGATCTTCCTCTTCTTACGTTTGACGTTCTTCTTCTTGAAGGTCGGCAGGAATCTCGCCCAGTTCTCCTCCTTCAAATTCGGGTCGTTTTCAAGCTCGCGTTTGATCATCAACGATTTAATGTTATAGATCGGATGAACGTTCTTCATGCAATCTTCGACCAGACGCCTGACCTGCCGATATTGTCACAATATGCTGTCGGAATGAGATAGAATAAGATACCTGTTTTAGACCTTTAATGCAGCCGATTACAGATACAGTGTTGCCCTGGACCAGTACGTAGCATTTGGTGAGGAGTTCGATAGCTTTCAGGGTGGCACCTTCTGGGCCCAGAAGACGTTGTCGGCGCTTGATGAACTTGTCCTTGTTACCAACCAAATTGCCGATCTTGATGACGTCGCAGTAAACGCCATCCTCCATAATTTTGGAGGCTTGCGATAATGGCACAGACCTGTGTACCATAATGAACACCAGCTCTCAAAATCTCTCAGAAAAAACCAATGAAGATTGTTAACAAAAAAAACAGTTAGAATGAATGGGTTTATGTGTGAGACTCAAGCAAACAATTTCTTTGCAAATTTTCCGGAAAAATACAGAATTGCTTGAAAGGCGAACGAGAATCAAAAGAAGCTCGAATGTGGAATACAATCTGCCATACCGAGCCAAAAGTTTGATTAAATCGCGAGCCTTAATAACGGCATATGGATCCCAGGTCTTTCTTGTTGTCAGCACAGTCATGGATCCTGATCATCAGATTAACCGCTTATCATCTCTGCATATACTTTGACAAACCTTGGACGACGTCGAGTTCCCCTTTGATCCCGTACTTGCCCAAGACCTGAACGACCTGAGGCCAGATCTGCCTGAGATAGGCTTCACGGTACTTGGGGAATCTATAAGCGGCAATGAGCGTCTGTTTTGGTACCAGATTCAAAAGATACGAACAATGTGGCAAAACTGCTTTCAACGACGGGCGCAGGCAAGGCATTGTCGCCATCGTCTACCGGGTCGATTTTCCAGTGGTCGATGCCATCGTGATCCCATGGCTTCTCCTTACGGAATCGTTTGTTGTTGGATCTGGGAGCCTCGTCAACTGTCGAATCCGCCATCGCAACAAAAATCGCAGATGAAATCCAGGATTGCTACCAAGACAGATTCAGTGTCACGGACAGCGTCACGCAAAATTGCAAAAAAAAAATTCTCGTTTTTTTTTAGAAAGTGCGGAAATGGAACGTTGGCAACTTCAAGACCATGGTTCTGACCGATTTGAAAGAAGGAATCTCGAGAGATCATGCCTAATTCCTTCGGTTCGATATCCACAAGTCTTAAGCGTCATACTCGACATCAGAAAGCATCTGCTTGATAGAAGCCGCAAACTACGATGTGACGCATTTCTCGGGAAATCGGAACTTGTACAATTACGAAATTTCAGTGTGGGACTCATAGCAGCATCGTGGCAGCCTCGAAGGATCTGGTTGGTATCATCAACTGTACAGTTTGAGCACCAACGCGAGCAGCGAACAGCAATGGGATGTCAGAAGACGATCTACATTCGATAACAATATTGCCTCGCTGAACGCCATCTTCACCAAACAATTCCTCTTTTAAACCAGGAACGGAGTCAAATGATACCTGCAGATAATGATAAGTTTATCGAAATTAAGTGCAGGCAACTTACCGTTTCGGATCGTAGGAGCGGTGTTAGCAACGACAATGGTAGACGTTTAACAATATCGGATGATAGATGCGGCAGAATGTGCCCGATCGCTTCCCAGCAGATTCGGAATTCAGTCGGGACGCCTTCCGGTCGTACACACCGCTCGAAAACTCTCACGCCGGCATGCATCAGACCTGTTCGAATGGTTAGCAAATGGTACCGGCCCAGGTCCAGAGCTGGCATGACCCTGCGAATCGGTATGGAAGGCTGCATGCGACGACGCCTTCGGTGTTAGAAGATAGAGGCGATGTCGTCGCCCGTGGCTGTCCTCATCGGCATGCTCGCGAATATGAACATCATCGAAAGGGAATGTATCCCGCAAACCGATCGTACGACGCAGACATTCTGAAAAACAGGAATCATCGACCAGAATAACAGCCCGTCGTCATCGCACCAGCAATCTCGGAGCCGCCCGGAGTCGAAAGAAGTGGCAGGAACGGAAACAAACTGAGATGGCAATGAGTATTTTTCCAATATGGACCGATGTCATAGGCTAAGACCTGTCTCCTTTATATTTAGGTGGTAGAGGGGTTGGAACTGAACGCGGACTAGGAACGAATCGACGTTCAATGAGGGCAATGAAAAATCCACCTGATAACGAAACCCATATATAAGTAATGTGAAGCTCAAAAGCGATCAAATCAAATCAAACCCGCGGTGAGAAATCCAACCAAGACACCGATTGAAATGGAAACCCAGAAAACGCCAATCCAGATGGGTTCTTTTTTTTCTTAAAACTTATTTGCAAAGGAGCCCAGATGTACCTGAGTTATTATGGTGTGGCAGCAGCCGCATACAACGTGATAACAGATGACAATGAGGTCCAGTTGCAAACACAGAAGGGACACATTGACCACCGTATGATGTCGACTTCACCTCATCCCATGATCCAAACAGACTGAATCCGGTGTCGCCCGATTTCGCAGCCATGACCGGCCACTGCAAATGATCCATCAGCATCCTGAATACATAGACCAATGGACATACTGTTGTTAACCCGTTGGAACGCTTCAGGCCCGGAAGAACCTCCGACGAATCTACGAGCTCGATCTCGTCGGGAAATTCGTTTAACAGAGCGAGAACAACGGCCTCGTTCTCAACCGGGTTTAGAGAGCAAGTCGAATACACCATTCGGCCTCCTGAGCAAGACAGCGGCAAATGTCAGATAGCAGGACAGAAATCAACAGTTTGCAGCAACCTGGCTTGGTTAGAAGGAATGCCCGACGTGCTATCTGAATCTGTTGTAAATGCAGCGCCGTGGCTGACGTCGATTTCCAGTTCTTATGGAGTTTTGGGGCTTTTCGCATCGTTCCTAAGCAGCAACGACGACTATTATTCGAGAAGTTGTTAAATATAGATGAAACGCATAAACCGGCACCCAGCTAATGAATTTGATTCGAATGGAAACAAATCGTCAAAAGGCCTCACCGTCGCCGCTACAAGGAACATCACATAGGACACGATCGAACTGTTCATGAGAAGGGAACTGAGCAGCGTCACATCTGTTGAATAAACTTGAAACAAAGGACAGAATCAGAGGTGTCCTCCGGACCTGGTCACGACAAGGCTGGAACTGGCGACACATTTCAGCCGGCTCATTAACATCGACGCACGTCGAGCGTCGCAATCGTTGGCTACAACGACACCATCAAAGAATTGCACCAGTTGCGAGGTTTTCGATCCTGAAATCAGCGCTGTTAAGGAGAACCCCAGCAGAATCAAGTCACAAAGCGGAAGCGACCTGGAGCGGCACAAAGATCGAGAACAGAAGAAGGAGTTGAGAGCATGCCGTCACGAAGCATCAATACGGGAACCATACTGCAACAAGTTCATTATAACGAAAGGAGAAGGTAAGAAATCTGACAAAGATGATACGAAATCCAAGCTCAATTGAAGAGTTAAGAATGCTTAAAGCTACCTGACAAGCTCTTGGCGAATCATGGTCCCGATTTCAGTCTGTACTTTGATAAACTCCTTAAACTCAGAAGTCCATTGCGACCGTGAGGATTCGATTTGCCAGGCGGTCGAGCCTGGATACCACGATATCGGATGGATATCAGGATATCGTTTGGATCGAATATCATGGAGGAGCTGGCGCCCCAGACCTCCTGGGAAGTTCTCCACGACAGTGAAGGTCACAGGCAATGGCGAATCCAGGCATGATTTCAATTCCAGCCATTCGTCATCGCAGATCACTTTCTGACAGCGATAGTACGCTTCGAAAGCATCTGGTCCTTTCATAAATATGTCGAGATGATACGAGAAAGCTTTGTTGGAAAAGCTCAGCAATCAGCCTACGCAGTGTCGAAGTCCGAAAAAATTGGGAATTCTGCAATCAGGCAGAATGAAGCTTGCTAAGAGTTTTTGCTTTTCTACATACTGCAGGCTGCAGCCATAAGACCGTAATTGCACATCAAAAGCCAACGCTGACTGGAGAATAGATCATTATTAAGGAATGAATCGGGCAGAAGGATCGGTGATTGGCGGCATTCCCATCGCTTCGGAGACAAAACGGGAGATTTGACTTGATGATCGCGCGATTGAAGCGAACACGAAGCATTTCGTCGCTCGTGTCAATGCGACATACACGAGGCGTCGTTCCTCTTCGGTAGGATCGAAAATTGTATCAGATGATAGCAGTGAAGCGGGCAAGTTCAAGATGGATTTTGTGTGAAGGCCTTGACGTTTACGGTCAGGCGGGATACTAAGGATGACCAGAGGAAACTCGGTTCCTTTAGCTTTGTGAATGGTCATTACAGTGACATGAGGCGACGAAGGACGGATAGACGCTGCATCATCCCAGTATTTATCGCCATGAGATGCAAGCTAAAGCAACGAATTTGAATGGGTTTCAGAAGCTGTGGAGTCGATTACCTTGGTCAGATAAGGAACGATGAGAAAAGCGTTGGATGTCTGTAGTACAGATTCGATATGATGCACCTTCATGTGGAAGGATTTCATATGATCGTCATCAATGTTTAGAATGGCCCCGATTTTAGCAGCCAATGTTCGAATTCCATCATGAACAGCGCTAGCTCGAAAAGCTTCGAAATCATCGACGAGTCTTCGGCACTGCTTCTGTAGTAAACAGGCATCTGTCGTTGCTGCTGACTGATGGAGCCGGTTCCATAAATTCCCCTTTTCGGAGGCTCCTGTCGATGTGATGTCGAAGCCTTCAAGCAGGTTCGCGAGCTGAAGCGGTGTGAACTTGTATGCTCGTGAGGAAATCACATTGAACAAGGCTTTCGAATCATTTGGTTGTGTTATTGCACGCAAAAACGAGATCAGAGTCTGTAATTTCGCAGCATGGCCCAGACCGCCTCCTAAAACGTACACAGGGAGGCCTTCATCCATTAGGAGATGAGCCAATCTGGAGCATTCCGAATTGTTCCGAGCTAGAACGCAAACATCATCGTAGGACAGCCCGGTCTCATGCAAGTAATCGTGAAGACGTTTCGCTATCGCCTTGACAGAGAGTTCAATGGAGGTGTGAGACAACAATTCGATATTCGCATTTTGGATATCGCAAGCTGAGACCATTTCTTTTCGTTTGGAATTCATGACGAATCTGTTCTGATTATGTCGGATTAGACGCTGCGATGCATGAATAATCTCCTATGCGCAGGTTAGCTAAAAGAATCAAAAAGCGAGAATTCATGAACAACTCTGGGACATCGAAAACTGTTTGTTAACTGAACTAGAGCAGAGTCTGGATAATGTTGCTGAAACGCATGAAGCGAAGCTTCCGAAGCGCCACGAAACCCAAAAATAGATTGGTCGTCATCTCCAACAATCGTAATGTGAACCTTAGAAGAATGTGTAACCTGGCTCTAACGACAACAAAATCAGAAAACGCTCTCCGAAAACGGACTCAGACATACAAGAAATTTGAGCAGAGACGGATTGACATCTTGAAACTCGTCAACAAGAATATGACGGTACGCGTTACCAATCATTTGAGCGAGATCAGGGCGCCTTTCAAGAAGCGATGTGGTGTTGTCGATAATATCAGGAAACGTCAGCACTGACGCATCACGTTTCAGTTGTTGAAATGATCCGAACATTGAGCTAATCAGGGGAGCGGAATCGGCGAGTCGTTCATGGCTGACTCCCAACTCCTGAATGGACCAGAAAAGACGCAGCAGTTGAGATAAAGCTCGTGGATGACGATACTCATCCGGAGCATCCAGCAGCTTAAGATGGTTCTGAAAAAAAACATGCTCTTCGATAGGAGTGCAAACTTGGAATCCAGGTGCAAGACCCGCCTCGAGCGAGTATGTTCTCAAAAGGCCAACTGCAAATGAGTGAAATGTGTGCACAGCACAATCACGACCAAGACTTTCAGACCCAGCGATAGCAGCAACTCGCCTTCGTAAAGTATCGGCAGCTCGGTCAGTAAACGTCAACGACAGGACCTCTTCAGGTTTCATTCCATTTTCTTGCACTTGATGAACTACTCGATTAGCGATAACCTTAAAGCACCCATTACTACGTGCCATTGATTGCATGTCGTTTATCACTAAAAATCTGGAATCACTGGAAACGAGCCAAACGTACATGGGTCTTGCCGGTTCCGGGACCTGCCAATATGACCAGACGCTGGGCAGTATGGGTCGCTGCCGCCAACTGTTCCGGAGACAGCCGATGGCGACAGACAGCCTGCATCATGAAGCCGCCGGACGACAGCGAACTCCGTCTGAACATCGCCGCACCCTGTTGATACGACCACTCCACATTATAAACCAGCTGATATCATAATGAAGGTCCTGAAGCACTGCATCTAGACGTTAGTCACGTTACACAGCCCTCTCCTGCTGTCAAAAGTAAAGTGTGGCCCAGCTCTCCCGCTTCAGCGATATTCATGACCCATCTGAGAGAGGCGGTTCGAGCTACGCTCTATCGCTCGTTCTGGAAATCATGTGCGCTGCCATCACGACGGGTTCAGGAATGATGATAAACGTGACAGGTTTCGAGTAAGAGGGAGGTGTGATTAAAAATAAGGCGCCCATTAACATGGTGATGGCGAGTTTAATAAGGAACTGCATTCAAAGTACTTGAATGAGAATGATATTGGTGTTACCCGATTGGCACTATCGGTAGAGCGTGATGGATGATAATAATAGGAGTTGAATCTATATCACGAGACGAGCAGAATGCGTCGAAGGGAGTCAACGGCGTCGTTGAGATCACCACCCTCCTCAACAATATCAACAATCGACAGCATTAGCACAGCCTTCACGCCAAATTCAGCGAAAACGTGTAGGAAGTTATACGATAAGCGAACTGACCTGTGCATCCCGGGCGATGATTAAATTCTTCATAAGACCTTGCTCGTGTTTCGAGATGAATCCGTTATCCATGAGCTTCGACAGGAAGTTGAATAAAAGGCGGAAATTCTCGCGGCTAAACACGCTTTTCTCGGTCTCACAGGTGACTGCTACTGGAGCTGATGAAGCAGCGATTGCTTGCTGGGGTGCAGCTTCAACAGGAACATCAGAAGCAGCAGCCCCGTTCGAATCTCTAGAAGCTTTCCTCACTACGATCGTAGTGGAATCCGCTTTTTTTACAGCCTCGGGCTGCTTGGTTTTGAACTTCTTCGAAACCTGCACAGTGATGGGCGCTGCTTCGGCAGGTTGCTCGGCGACGGCTGGCGTTGATTGAAGTCGCTGGTGATGTGCAAGGAAATTGAATGGATTCCGCCGGATGCATTCGTCGCATACTAGAAATCGAGCATCCGTAATTGGCTTGTCGAGACATTCGCGATGCCATGTGTATGTGCAGGTCTGACAGGCGACGATAGTTTTGGGACGTTGAAAGCCTCGACATTTCGCACAGTGCCTCTCGTGAACGCCATCAATCCCATCTCTCGCCAGCTCTAATACTTGAAGCACGCGGGTCTCATCATGATGGACACGATATTGAGGGTGACTTGCAAGAAATACAGGGAGGTCAGAGAGTTTAGGGCGTCTGACAAACGATCAGCAAGCTAGCAACGAGCGAAGGGTGGGTAGTTTACTTATCGCCCGAGAGTGTCCTTCGTCGATCATTATGCCAGAGGCGAACTCGTAGAGAGAGCGGCGTCCACCGAGCCGGCATAGGCAATGATATTAAGGTCTCCAGAGGCAGAATCCCGTCTGGCATGGGGTGCTGGGGTGCTGGTACTGGGGTCGGAGCCGCCGCCGCTATCTGTCCTGGGGCGACGGAGTCCTCAGCGACCACCGCAGCGGCGACACTATCCGAAGATTTCGCGACAGGCGTCGCCGTCTCCGCCTGCTCCATACTCTCGTCTTCCGATATTGATACACCGCCTTCTTGTCGGCGACGCCGCTTCATGTCGGGCGCGTCGTTGCCCCTTTGTTTTCGACGATGCGATTGGAAAGCAGCACAAGTCGTGCGCAACTGGTCCGCAAGTCCGATCTCTGGTGATTTTGTAACAAGCTCGGTCAACGAACTCAACAAATGTTTTTGAGGCTCTCTGAATCAAGCTTGTCTAATGTTACGATAGGGTTCTGTAGACAGTCGGTTCAAGTTCCTCTATTGGCTGACTTTAGGCCAGTCATAAATTTAATCACGTTTTATTTCGGCAACTTGCAGGAATTCAGGTTTAATGGCCGATTCAGTGGCGGCTGCTATCGTCGTCAACAGTGATCTCGCAGGCGTATGATCGTGATAAACGATGGGCTGGATTTGCCCGGACCTGATGAGATGATGGCCATCGCTGGGCTGTCGAAGCGGTCATTTCAGCGTCGAGCACATTCAAAGGCCTCCAGATGCGTCATGACGCCGCGTCTGTCAAAGCAAAGTGGCGTTTGGAAATGGCGTTTTTTTCAGCAGAAAGCTATAACAAACAACAAAAGTCTGAGTTTTGTGATGATGTAGAAAGTATGACATGCAAACCTGCTATCAGTTTAAAACCTAAAGCTATATAAAGTTTGATAGCTTTCAATTGATTTTACTTGAAAGTAACATGTGAAAAAAAGGAGCAAATCTTTATAATCAGCATAATTTGGTACAAAAAAGATCAGATGAAAAACCACTAAACATGGACTTAGACAATCAAGTTTTCAGTGAAACATTCAGAACACCAGGCTGGGCATTCATGAAACAATGTAGGCAAACTATAAAAAGAAGAACTCGTATTATAATATCAGCAAAGGAAACGAAGAAAGAATGGGATTATGGGAAGCGCCAGAGCGCTGTGTAGAACGCCGTTCAATAAAGAGCTTGAGATCCTGTCAAACCAACCAGGGTCCAACATCCTGTAGAAAAGAAGATCACCTCCATGTTAACAGCAACTGGTCTTCAGCTAGCAGATTGATGGGCACCACTTGGTCCCATGATGTTCTGTGGGAGGTGCCTGCAGGTTGCGCGTGACCTTCCTCTACGTCAGGTGCTCATGTTCATAGTGGCCATCTCACAACAGCATGGTCTGCAACTGCAATTGCTGCGATCATGGGCGGAATCAGGAGTCGGGACGTCTCTGGCTATCATCTGAAGAAAAAGAGCAGATTGCTAGGCGTTTGGAGCAGCGCCCAGATCAGTCCATGATGGCGTACAAACCCGGGAAAGGTTTCATCATGACTTCCAGTTCGAAAATCTCTATGAACGAATTTCAAAGGCGGAGATAAACCATATCTTCCTGGAAATGTCGTCTTCGAAATGGCCAATTCTTTGTTTGGATTCAATGGCTGGAGCAGCTCTGTGTTAAAGCTTGAACCTGATTATGTATGGAGCAGAAACGCATGCTGTTCTAAGCTAAGCATATAGACAGTGTACCGAGAAAAATGGAAGGTGGTGGGTCGGTGTCACCGCCTATGTTCGTATATCGCTAAAAGATGGAACATATCATGAAGAAGGTTTCCACAAAGTGATCAGTATTAGCCTCTTGTTCATTTCCTTTAGTCGGTTATGGTTCAGCAGAAAACCTTCCAAGTCGAACTGATGCAGTAAAGAAAAGCCAGAAGGAAGCAGTTACTGATGCTAAGAAAAGAGCCCTTCGATTATTCGGTAATGCTATTGGGCTCTGTATTGGTAGGCTCTGCACTGGAGTTTTAAGGCTAACGCTGAGCCTTTATCGAAGCCGATAAGGATTTTGTCTCTGCTGTTAAACGCGGACGAGGTGAACTGTACCAAGGGGCTGTGGAGACCGTTATGAAGAAGAAGAAGCAACAAGAGGATACCGCCCAGGCTCAAGCTCTGAATGCTAAACTGCAATCCTCAGAGCCAGTAAACCACGACAAGCAAACTAGCGCTCAGACTTTACAACCAACAAAAGCCGGCACATCCGCTACAAATACTTTGAATCCTATGGTATCTGCAATTTCGTTTATTGAAAACTATCGACCTTAATGATGGGATAGCCTGTCGGTCCTGTTCCGAGCAGGAACAGTAATCAGCAGCAAGCTGTCATGCAAAGTCATCAAAGAAATAACCAGCAAGCTGCAATGAAAAATCTCCAGAGCAAGAATCAGCATGGCATGATACAGAGTCACCAGAATAGCAATTCGAACGGTGTGATGCAAAACCAACAGAACAATAACCAGAAAGGAGTAATGCAGCATCACCAGAACAATCATCAGCAAGGAGTGATGCAGAACCACCAGAACAATAATATGCAAGCTGCAATGGCAACTCTTCAAAGCAACAATCAGCAAGGTGTCGTACAAAATCAGCAGCGTCCCGCGTCGATTGAGCTTCGGAGCTCACCAACGAATGGTCAGCCTCAGGTCAATAATCAGTTCCAGAGACATTCATCAATGCCTCACAACTTAATGGTCTTTAAATGCAAACTTCTGTGTCTAGAGATCTGATCTATTTGGTAACAGCCACCAAATCAAGTAGCCCAGCCGCCTGGGCAGGCTCAGTATACCGGAGCAGGCCTTAATCATCGGCAGCAGATTGGCCCACCTCAACCGAACAATCTTCAGAATGCCAATGTATGACAAATAACTCCCAATATTCCAGTATCTCTACGAGTCTATGGTTTCTCATTGACATTCTATTTCAGGCAGCACCAAGTGTGCAAAGGCCAGAGAGCTTTATAGCAGCACGAACTTCGATAATTCCAAATAATCTGGGCCAGAATGTCAACAATCATCAACGCCCTGTTGCCCCAGATGTACCCCCTGCTTCCACATCCATTTATGACTTTCAAGATCTTGATGACCTTTGGTAAGCAATCTCTAGGAAAACTGATAACCTAAAATCATTTCTGATTGTAACCCAGTCCTGGTGATTACCAAGCGCCTAGGTAATCAATCCTATATTTATTCGTTCTGATTTCAATCCGGTGATTAAATTATTTATCTCCATTCTCATTCAAATGATACAATTGAGATGGATGGGCAGCAAATTGATATGAGGAGCGTTACAGTGTAGGGCAGCTCCTTTTTTTCGCGTGTCGCGTTGCGGTTGCACTTTACGAGCTCGTTAATAGAATCTAGCTTGGTTCTGTACAGCCCGCGCGAAATAGGTAGCCTGCCTACATGCTGACGGTATAAGTTAGCTCATGCTTCAACGTCGCTCTTCTTGCCCATCCAAGCTGCCATCCCGAAAAGTTCTGTTTCTGATCTTAGGTTCTGCTGTTTCTTGTGAACTGGTCGTTTTGTTATTTCATACGCAAACTTATGAGCTTCATCTGGAGGTTGCTGAAAGAATTATCCAGCATTCAACACAACAGAATTCTACAATAATTGAAGGCATTTGGCATCGAGTTGAATCTGATAGCACCGGATGGTTTCGGGTCCGTTTTGCACCTCATTTTGATAGAGAACGCGATGGAGGTCGGCCTGTTTTGAGGATACGGGTAGTTGGCCCACAAGTCAAGCTTCTACATTCATATCGATCGAATAGTTCTCATCTGGATTGGATCGCTCCCTATTCGTTAGAATGCACTGGCAGGTATCTTGTCGAGATTACGCCTCTGTTCGAGGATTTTTACGATGATGATATCGCCCGCGGAAAGATCCTACCACAATGGCCGCCTTATGTAGAAATCCAAACAATCGAGGTGAAATCTTCGCACCCGATCTGCCAACTCAACAGCGAGTGGCGCCGTACCCCGTTCTGTAACCAGGATTTGATGAAATTTGGTGGATCGTGGGTTATCGATGACCGAGACGAAGCATACGGCCCCGATGCTTGGGATGCTGATAGAGTTCAGCGATATTTGGCAAGAACGAAAATGTATCCCGATCACCGGTTTATGTCAGCGGAACTCTATCAACAATTGCTGCCCGGATCTATTGATCGCCTCTGGAATGCCACAGAAATCCCGTTCGGCTTGCTGGAGCGAGTATTCCCAAGGCTGAAATACAGGTAACAGAACTAGGATGGATTTTTGGACTGTATTTGGTCATTGAGCATGAAGATATTTCCATTGTCAACCGCAAAACGGAACAAGTCTGGCCGAAAGGTGTCAATCGGAGGCGAAAGGGAAACAGATATGCTTACTGGGAGACAGCCAAACCAGATTTCTTCACAATGGTTTCGTTGAAGTGATGGAGCCGCATAATTTGGTACCCTGCAACAATTGATCTCTGGCAAAAATGAAGAGTCTCATGGTGCCAACAGGAATGCTCGACCGTTAAGAATAAGGAGGTGTGTCCAACAGATCTCAATTTGAGATACATAACGAATTTGTACGATTAAGACAGGGTATTTTCTACAATTTGAGACATTGATGTAGTTATGGCGAAGTAACCGCTGAACAGACTGAATCTTGTGGCATGGTGCTGGTACGTCATGACAAGAACAATGATTTTGCAAAGCGTTCTGAACGAGCGCTTTTGTGCAGGTGAATTTTGGGCAATGGCCAATTAGCTGGGTGGAAGACAAACCCTATCCTGCCAGCCGCTATCAAACAATGGTTCGTGACGAACTAGCAACGTTTGCAAACGCTCCAAATCGACCAGTTTATTGGATAAACACGAACACGATGGCTCTTAATGGTCGCATAATCGGGCATCTTGACTGGAGGCACGATGCTGCATTCGAACTGTACAATCGCGTAGCGAGCCACGAAGCCACAATCTGGGTATTCCTGTAATTGATATTTATTCTATCAGTTCTGTTTTGAATGATTTATCTGTAGATCGGTCTCATTACAAGGCGCCGGTCTTAACGGCTTTGGTCCATGCTGTTAGCACCATCGTTTGCAAAGCCGTTTAAATTGCCATATAAACAAATGCAGTTCAACTAAACATGATCAGCGGCCCACAGCATGTGTTTTCCTCCATTAAATGATACAGTATATACAACACTCGATAAGATAAACGTGACCAGATCTCAGAATACGGATTGTCAATATAAGCAGACAGAATTTATTAAAGTGTCATTGGATGGGAAAAAACGTAGGAATTCAACTGGAAACGTAGGAATTCAACTGGTGGTGCTGTATTTTTCGTTGCACGCGGGCAACGTTTAAGACAAAAATAAATGCAGACACTGAGAGTCGAACTCAGGTGATCAGCGCCACAAGCTGGTATCCTGCCAACTAGATGATGTCTGCATGCTGCGTGATGACTCAAGGCACGCGCCCATGTGTCGTTGGAGGCACATGTTTCTGGTGGGTCAGCTCCTTCTCGCATGGCATTGTACATTCAGATTTGAATTACGAAGACGAAAATGCCGGCCCCATCGAAGTCTCCACGTCAAGTTCCTGTACAGCAATACCACCTACATGACGACGCAGATTTACAGCAGAAAGCCTTACATGATGAGCATCTCCAGCAGATAAAGCATCGTCAACAAAATATGGTAATGCGACCTCACGAACGTCCTCAGCATGGTCAAAAAGGAATCCATCAGAGCCCTCGCAAGAACAAACACTTCTCCTCCAGGAAAGATGCATAAGAGCTACATGTCTAGATGCCAACAGATAAAACACGGCGTCCACTTCGAAAGCAGCTATTTGAGAACATTATAGTTTACTTATTAATCAAGTTGAAGAACGAGCGCGACTCCTCGCTTCACCCAGTGATCTTCTGGTTGCCTTGAAGGCAAGTTGATAGTCAGAACATAGTTTGTGCTATGTCCGGTGGTAGATAACGTTCCGGCTCGCCTACTGGTTTTATACACAGGACAGGGATAGATAGAAAGCGAAGTATCCATCCCCGTATTAACTGTAGGTTTCAGCCAAATTACAGGCATGGATGATAGCAGTACTCTTGGGTGGGATTCCGCTTCGAAATCATGAATATTAGTTAATGGCGAAAAAATTAAGCCTACCAAGTGATTGCATATGAGGATCCCATCGGGCACCTTCTAGAAACATTCCATAGACGTAGCATCCAGAAGAAGGAGGACAATGAATCTCTTCAACAGGTTGAGGCATTACTTCGAAGGTAAACGACAAGGTATCAATTGGAATTTGGTGCGTTCGAGCGTAATTCTAGATGTCATTTTTAGGATCCGATTTGTGAAAACTGATATATTACTTGTAGTGTTCCAGTCAAGAAACTTTGGGTGAAGAAGAATCCCGATATCCAGAATGCGTTTGGTGTCCCATTGTCGATCTAATTCATTGATCAACAGCTGAGATGTTAGCAAATGCGCAACAGTATTACCCAGTTTTGGAAAAAAGTCAAACGCTGAGTTAAATCGGCAATCCAGGGTCGTAAAGGCTTCAGTGATGGATAGCTGTACTGGCTCCAAACACGCGGGACACGTCCGTCAAAAATGTCGTCGCTCAGATTTTCTAGCTCGTGAGACATCACCTAGTTTAGCAAGCTGAGCACAAAGAAGCTAGTTGGCATTACAGCATTACAATTTGACCGAATAGCGCCTTCGACAGATCGGTTAATGTCGAGAAAATTCGGCTAAGGAGTCGGTTGTAACGTTTGAGTTCTTGAACCAGAACTGTGTTCAGACTTTGACTGTAATCAACCGGATACCGTTGCATAGCTTGCTCAATGATAAAGGACGGCTTGAGCGCCCCCTAAAGAATTGTTCAGGGCTGAAACAGAAGTTCTGACATTAATCCGCTGACCTGAATGTCCCCAATGACTTTCAAAATAAGTGCATCTCTTCCACCTGTTGATACTGCATTAGACCGCGGTAATTGAGTTAGAGTCGCCTCCAGAAGACTGTTGCTTTGAGCGATCGCCGAGCTAATATCGGCGTTATCATTCAATCCGAACACCTCAGGTTCGTCGTTCAGCGGGAATTTCTTAATATGCGCCACAATTGATTCAAGCGAGCCATCCTAAGACGTGTTACAAGTGTGATGACAATTGAGACTGCATTACCGGCGGCGTTTTGTAAACTCCAGATGGCGACAACGAGAACGGATTTAGAGTGATAATTTTCTCATTGTAAAATGTTCGTAAAATGTAGTTCATCGTTCGTCGATCGTTTTCATCGGTAACACGGCCACCGTAGTTGAGTTCGCCTGTTAGATAGCGCAGCGCTTGCAGCGGAACCGCTTCATAGGACTCAAGAAATTGGCGTAATTGACGAACGCTGATGCTCAAATCGCTGGCGTTAAATTCGTAGGAGATATTCCATCCCAGCGGACCAAACTTCCGACGTTCCTATGCTATGTTAACAGACAATATAGCTGCCGATTAAGTAGCAGTCGTTTTAACCTGCACAACGGCGTGGAAGAAGCAGAGGCCAAACAACATGCGCCTGAATGGTTTTAACTTGGAGCCTTCAGCGAACCAGTTCGCATCAAACGAGGCGAATGATCGAAGCATGTTAGCTCTGATTCCACGTGGCGGTTCATTGGTTATCTTGACTCCGTTTTGCAATATCGAAATCGGGAATCTGATCACCGGTTACAAAATTACCAATTAGCATCAACAATCATTACCGCTCACTAGGCTTAGATGTGAGCCATAATCTGAAATCAGGGTGTGCCGTTTCGGGATTGATATCCTGGACGATTTTCTCGAGGGTCTTCATCCACGATACAGCCAGGTGACAATTTTGTAATAAAACCCAGGTTCCTATTGACGATCTGAACCATTTTCCATGTAAAGGTCGCAACATCTTGTTACCTTTGTCAATTGCGGAGGCTATAGCAGCTTCAGCAACGACTCCTTGACCTTGACCCAGAGAGATACTGGAAAGCTTGTCACTTGATGCAAATCCTCGAGATTCGGCAAATTTGTATAATCTGAGCAGCGAATTTGAATTAAGCAGGTCGGAATAGTTGTCAATCTCACTCAGCCACTGGATCTGCGCCTGGAGATAAAATGAAGACTAAAGGGGATACGTTCGAAGTATCTTCGTAGCCTTCGCTCAAATTGAAAGCTGGAGGCTCGACAAATTTCTTTCCCATGACCGTGCCAACAAATGACTGCACGCCTGAAGAGAACAAAAATCAACTCGTTTTTCATGAGCAGCCAACTATCCCACCGGAAATTAACTTATCAAGGCGAATGCACCTGATAACGCATAAGCGCTGGAATGGCGTGATTTTCTCCTAAGAGGATGGATGAGTATATTTTGGAGCTCAAGTGTCTTACTACCTGAAAAGGCTCAGGGAATGGCTCAGCGTACGGATCGGTACAATCATAGACGCGACGCCAATTCTTGATATTGGTTACGAATGAATGATCGAGTTCATGAAATCCTGGCAGCTTCGCTAATACCTATAGAGCGGCTAAGAAACAAACCGGGAATCAATCAAACTCGCATCACTTGAATCTGAAGCCACGTTGAGCCAGTGAGCCAATCTGGTGCTGGATTATCCAGCGCCGTACTGCTGGCATCATTTCCGACTGAAACAGATTCAGTCATGAACTGCAGTGAAACATGCTCATTACCTCCTGTCAATAGAAATCGGAAACTAGCGCTATTGAGCTCGTTGCGGGCTTGAAGCGTTCTCGCGCAAAGCAGGAAAGAGAACAGCAATTTGTCGTTTTCAAACAGAGAACGGCACACATTGCGGTATAGAGCATAGATGAAATGCTCACCAATGTTTGTTGTACGTTGCACTCGAACGGGACTCTGAGCACCATAAATACTTATAATCCAGCTGAGACCCAATGCCAAATACCTTCCCCGCTGCATCAACTGATCGTAGATAAAGCGACAAAAACCAGTCCAATGAATACTGGTACATGGGATCAATACAGGACAACTCAGAGATGCAAAAGAAGAGGTTCGACGCATATGCTGCCAGATCTTGATATTCGCTTCGAACCTTGTTGATGCGAGCCTCAGTGACTGCAGCTTCTTGCACCTTTTTCTCGATTGATTTTGAAGCCTCGTTGCTCTAAATCGTCCAAATTAATCTTAGTCAACAGAAGAGCGTGTCTATGTACTTGGCCTAAAGCTGCTATCAATTCTTCATTGTCGAGAATATTTCCCTGAGCCGAGCTTAAACGCTGCAGAATTTCATCTTCGATGTTCGATAATTGGCGCTGGTATTCGGCGCTAGATATAATTAACTCGTTGCGCTCTTGCTCGAGTTTAGGCTCATCTTTCAGAACCACCTGATATAATGTCAAAACTGGTGATAATGCATCTTTCGGTTCCTTGTAACTGACCGATCCCAACATCTGATCTTCCAGACCTTCAGGAGTTACCATAAAATTGACAAGAACAACCTTCGTTGAGATCTACGGCAGTAATTAGCGTAGGTACATTCGCAAACCAAAGATTACTTCTGGCGTGTAATGCGGATTGGCAAGCTTGGTGACCATATAAAGTGTGAAATTGGGATCAAACTCGACAGTTGCATCACCAAGCTTGATTAATTTCCGACCTGTCTCCGCTTTAATATAAAAATGACCAGTTGGAAAACGGAGCAACCTCCAGATGAAAGCGTCTGCTTTGTCAAAACTGGCTCTAAGATTGGATTTAAAGTTTCGCCAACGTCTTCTATCAGGAGCGGCGTCCCAAACTGCAGGCAGTTCTCCAATGCTCTTGCAAATGCGAAATCGCGATCTTTAACCAGTTTCATCGCACGACGTTTTTCGCGATTACATATCCAACGATATGCTTGCGCCTATTGAAGCTTAATGTTAGGCCCTTTGGAAGAACATTTGTGCTAATTTACCTGAGGGTCGATCATGAGCGGATAGAGGATGGACAGCTTCATAATGACCGCATTATCGATCGAGAATTGGTCTTTCGGCAGCTTCTGTATAATCCAATTACGGATTTCCACTTGGTCGCCCATTACATTGCCCAATGCGAACGTCTTGGGGAACCGATTTAGCACCAGATACAATACTTCTGAAAACTTTCGGATACCTCCGCAACCGCAATCTGCTTTTCTTGAAGCAACATTTTCCATTGCTTAATGATCTTGTCACGGAATGGACTCGTAAACGCTCCGAGATATGCAATGACCCCAGACGAAACAATAATGTTTCCAACGACATTGTCATAGTCCTGTGACAAATCCTAAAGCAACATTAGAGAGCAAACAAAGTTGCAAATCCATTTACCGTGGAACGCTCAGTCCAACGTTCCTTCTCTCCACCTAAACCTCCAATAAGCTTTTCAGCGCGTTCTAGTCGCCTAAATCGCGTAAATCCAAATGCGTTTATCAAGCCTGGGCAGCAGACCTGCTGCAATCCTGGACATCATCTTCTAGTTTCCGCTTCCTAATTGTACATTTAATAACTGAATGCTTGTCAACTTGTCGACGTACTTGGCATCGGCAACTTCAAACTGTGTTTTAAGCTCTTTTAGCAGTTGTTGGACGGTCTGAAATTGGAAGATCTTCTCTGCAAGCTGCTGCTTAGCTTGTGCAAGAGATTCCTCGGCGCTCGCCAGGGCATTCTAAATAGAAAATATGAGTTATATTGATAATCGAAACGCTGTACTAACTTTCATCGGTTCGACTTCTTTTGCTACTTCGTTATAAGTGTAGAGAGCACGAACCCATTTGCATAAGCCTTGTGCTGCAACTGATGCTTTCTTAACCTTCTCCGGAACAAATTCTATTCTGCCACATCGACAAGATGACATAGCATGCACAAGTTGCTACATACCTGGGTTGTTCATATAGGGTTTCAGAGCTTCTACAATCTTCGGTGGAATGTTGTCCTTGTCATAGGTTTGCAATGTTGTGAGAAATTTCGGGTCACCCAGAAATGATTTCTTGGCAGTCTCCCAGTAATCGGCTGTTTTTTGCCCAGCTGCTCCAACACGAATTGGTTCTACATCAAGCATAATGCAGACTAAACAAAATACTGAGAATCGATCGTCTTAAAGTAAACAATATGCTGACTGGTTTCCATGGTCAGGACGACAGCTGTCGGCGGTGTTTTCATTGCCTTCACTTCGACGATATCGTTTTTCTTCAGGACTTTCAAGGCTTTCATTGCACTCTCATATGCAGGTAAAGCCGCGTCAAGTTTCACCTAAACCGATGGTCAGGAACTGGAAGAAAGGCATCAATAATCGGCTGACTTGGCATTCGTCTTTGATCTTCTGGGCCTCTGCGGCTTGAGCATTGCAGATTTGCGACTCTTGTTCGATGACCTTTCAAGGAATATAAGAAAGACAAAATAAATGTGAATACAATCACCTTAGACTGGGCATCTGCCTCAGTGGTTCTTGCTTGGATGGAAATCAACAACTCTTCCGTTTCCGCAGAGCTTTGAATCAACTGTGGACGCAGCAGTTCCAGCTGTTCCTGCATGTTTTTCACCTGAACGGAGGTTTCTGCTAATTTTGTCAGACCGTTCATGTAGCGATCCCGAGCCTTCCCAATTTCACTGCAGTACATTTAAATTATAGTCTCAGTAGAAAGAAAAGCCGATTGCACCTCCGTTTAAGTTCAAAAACGTTGGCAAATGTCTTGAGTAATGACAGATATGAAGTCGCCGTAACGTAATTATGGCGATTAACACTAGCTTTATAATCGGTACTTAAGGCGATTGCGCTTTCCTGCAGCGCCACACAAACATCGATAACGCGTTCATCGACATCGACATTTCTCAAAAAGCGTTCAGCAACCGATCTGTAATCATTAGTTTCAAGTCGACAAAAATAAAGAGCGGTATACCGAAGTGCAGCCTCAGGCCAGCGATGAAACCAGTTGATCGTACAGCAGTTAACAAGGGCAGGAAATTGGCGAATTCTTTCACGAAACGAATCCCCAATCGGCGACAGACACAAAACAATATGGATATTTTTGCGGCATCGTTCAACGAAAAAAGAGAACACAGAAGCTGGCGAATCACCGCGGTCCGATGCTGTATAAAGTCAGTAACAGCCTTGGTGGTCAAGCAGTCATATACTTCTTGCAGCCGTGCCTATGTTCTCAATTATGGCAGAGAGCTCTTCGGGCAGGAAGAGGTTAGGTACCTGATAATGTTTAACAGGTGAATTCCATGCAACTGCACAGATGTACTTCGCCATTGTTGAGAATATTGTTGATATCCTCGAGGAAAGCTTCATGCTTCAAATTGTGATCACTCAGCATAAAAACCTGTTGCATGTCGTCAACGCCTGCAGACATCAAGAGTTTTTTCAGATCGTCGCGCCATTCTGTGACGTCGTATTGACTTCCAGCTTCGATCGTGAAGAGATTATATTCAGCAGCAAATGTCTGTTGCATGTTCAATTTGCGTGTTTAATGGTGGGGAGTGGCGTACAGCTAGACGGGTTAAGCTCTGACGGCCTGAGCCACCGATTCCTACTAGCAAAGCATTGCCGTATGGATGGCGTAAAACACGAACGATACGAGTTACATGATCGATAGCAGCTTCGAATAAGACCAGTTCCATAGATGACGAATGTACAGCGTTGTAATCTTCAAGTAAGTCGCTGACTCGTTTTCGCAAAGAATCGGTGTCAGTGACTTCAACGTAGGATCCACCTTTTGAGACGAAATCACAGAAAATGAGGCGACGATTTGGATCGCCTGTGATAATTAGTGGCTTTGTTGGCAGTGACGTAATAGTTTCTACCTCCAAGTACGTCCTGCTCATAGTCTAGTCCAAGATGCGTCTTGACTTCACGCTGGAGCAGATTTTTAAACCATTTTGCGTCGGATTCGTCGACAAGTCGATCTGCAAACACTCGGCTGCATTCATGAACCCAGAGCCGAACCAGATCAGAATGTTTCTGGATTGCATCTTTCTTTCCGCTTAAAATTCCCTAAAACGGCGTCAGCAGCTGGGAATCATGCCATCCGAGTTGTAAACCTGGAAGACTTTCGAAAGATCCCGAAGGTTGAAGGTGTAGTGGGATTTGGCAGGCGTTGGCAATAATTCGGCAGCAATAGTGTCATATATACTGACGGTAGCATCGACAAACTTTGAAACTCTCGATAACAAGTCGCCAGAAATCGAAGCTGTAACCAGCCATTACAACAGAACATTTTGACTGCAGCCACATTTACCATCAGAAAATGATCCCAACCACCATTTTAATATTGAATTGTAGATTCGATGCAGAGAGTCAGTGTTAAACGGAACGACAGTCAAGGAAACGAAATGGCGCAAGAAGCGATTCGTTACGACATTACGACCACCTCCTGCGACCACATTAGCGCAGCTCACCACAACACGGTCAGTTACAATACCAGGCGAGCCCATCGCTGTTATAAACTGGACATCGACCAAAGATCGGAATTCGTTATCAACGTACCAGCCGCCATGATCCATCCATTGTCGTAACAACTCGATGGGCGGTTGGGCACCATACTGCTTCAGTGCTCAATCCATACTCAGTTAGCCATAGTACAATATTACCTGATCCTTGTTCGGCATACTGAGATCATCGACGAAAACGACGAGGTGCTTTCCGGGCGGTGGCCCGAAAACGCCTTTGCGACGTCGATCCGTTTTCGCATCGATAATTTCTAATTTGTCTAAGACATTGATTGTGAGAATCCACACTGAATATACCTTGAGTTTGGGCAGCGGTAGAACGAGCGGAAAATGTAATGGAGACGGGAGTGAATGCGGTGCGAGGTAATTGGCTCGACATTACTTGATTGATACATAAAGTTTTTCCTGTTCCTGTACTTCCAACCAATAAAACATGGCTATGGTTTCGACTCAGTGCTGACAGCAACCACGAGTTGCGAATCTAAAACCCCAATGTTAGGCAAGATGACGCCAGAAGCTGCATCAGGATACCGTGTCGACTGTCGGAACAATTATATTTTGGAATTCTGCATGTTCAGGAATGTCGACAGTTTGGATAGTATCGATCCAATTGCGCCACGTTCCCGTTGCTGGATCAATCATGTAATCATAGACGGATCCTTTGCTTGGCATATTGGCACGTAGAGAAATTCCTGAGCTCATTTCAGACGAGACACATTTGATAAGGACAATTGCTTCAACCTTCAAAAGCTTTATCAAGGGCGGGGACGTCATTTCTGGTCGCTTTGCCGTCGAACAGAGAGCGCACAAATTTGTCAAAATTAGATCGCCCTTCAGCATTCGTATTAGCTCCCACTGTCCATCTGAAAGGAAGAGGTCTGTACTGAGATTTCTTATGAAGAACACAGACATACATGACGCTAAAACCAAAGAGACATTCGATAATGACCGCAAGCTGAGGAATTGGACGGTCAGGGACATCACCACCGAAATACAGCTTGATCAACGAGTCGAACATTGAGAAAAGCGAAAGACAAAGCTGCATAGCTATACAGTAATCAGTGAATAATTTAAAACAAGGGGAACTCCATACATGAAGCAGGAAGAATGCAAGTGATACGCTTTAGCGAAAACTCAAGACATGGTCGAGCTAGCCAGTTGAACAATCCTCTGATGTCATCGCGTAACTGGATGAGCTTTAACGGCAGCTTGTACAGCCACATATTCAATAGTGGCGTTAGACCTAACTGTTCTGGCTCCATGTACACCATGCCACATCGTGAAACAGTTGCTGGAGAGGCTGCAGATAAATCTTCAACCTATTCAGAAGCATTTAGTGAAAAAAGCATCATAACTGTTAACTGCTTATACTTCAAACATCATGGTCATGGTTTTGGATAGTTTGATGACCTCTCCACTGGCCAAACACAGTTTCTTGTTATCATCAAGAACAGTATTCATGTTTTCTATCCAAATCTGTATTGAGATCGTAAATCTACGAACCGTTGGAGAATGAATAACATGCAGCTTACTGCATCTACAGGACCGTCGAAAATTACCCATTTTAAACTCGGAGAGGTTGATGCAGAACATTCACGAACAGTCACTGAGATTCCTCTATCAGATTACATTTGTGATTATATGTGATATATACCTGTTATGATACCATTCTTCCATTCACGAGTATTGGGGTCGAACTCACCGTAAAGTTTGCCCATTGAAAGCGACTTTGGATTAATCGTGTAACTGTTGACGGTTTTCATAGCGTTAGATAGCACCCTTTATCTCCAATCAGGAACAGATCTCACATCCTAACTGCATTACCTAATAGCTGACGTCTTTCCAGCTAAGGTACGTCCGACTATCATCAAACCGTGACGAACACGCGATGTCTCGAACAGGTTAATACAGTGTGTTTGGAATGCAGGTGTCAATTCTGAACAGTTTTGAGTATCAGAAATACATTCCTTTTTAAACGCAGTCACCTAAGCCTAAACGGGAGCATTCATCAACCATTGCAGCCTGTAATTCTGTATATGACAGCGTCGGTAACGTAACGCTAATCATCCAAGGTCATGTTTTGTATAGCACATAGCTCTACATTGGTTACCTTGGAAAGAGATCGCGAGTGATTCCAATAAAAAGAGGGACATCATCGGCAGTGAATTTGGGAAGATTGCAGTCATTGATGGCACGCAAACACAGCTGGTCTTCAGGAGAATGAGGATGGTCCCGCTTTAAGGCTCCGGCTGCTGTCAATATAGACTTTACTGTACGCATACCAAAATCGTAATGATCTTGCGACGACAGCTGTTCTGAAGCCAACCGAAGTCCTGCAACCTGTTGGAAGATCAGAATTCTAACTCTGAAAGACTATATTGTGTACAATTTTCCGAGCAAGCGTTCTCGCCCCATTGTAGCCGTAAGAATAAAGCACAATTTCTGCAATGAGAGAATAGTCTGGAACCATCATCGCTACGGTTCGGAACAGTGATTTCAGGTTATCAGGAAGTTCAGATCGTCCAGCATATCCTTTTAAGAGATTATCACATGTGCCAAATGATATCATTTTTACGACTATCTACCAGGATTCATAGTGATAAATACAGCACATGAATGCTGCAATGCAAGATCAGTGCCTTCAAACAGCAAACGTTGACGGCCATCGTTGATGGCACGCTGAATCGACTGAATTTGCTGCGCCACGACGGAAAGAACTTCCAGATCAATACGGTTAAATTCATCAAAACAGGCCCATGCACCCGTAGCGATCAATCCTATGAGTTGCAACGGTTAAAGGAATACGAGTAACAAAACAGCCTTGTATTTGCCTTTAAAGAACTTTGCCATAACGAGGTAATCTAAAGAGTCTGAGCAGTTGAATACAACACATTGCTTGGCAACGGCTTTAGCAAGGTCCTTCACAGTTTCCGTTTTTCCTGTTCCAGCAGGACCTTCGGGGGCGCCTAAACAATCTTGATAACCATTCTCCGTACTATCAGCAGTAAAGTCACCTCCAAGATGAAGATGTAGAGCGCCCATTAGGGTGCGATAGCAGCGATCAGTCAAGGGAGTTATTACAAGACGATTTGAATTGCCTGGAAAGAATCAAAACTAAGAGGCTTGAACGATGAATACTTTTACCAAGGTATTCATAAGCGTAATCAATGCTGGCGTTGATCATTTTGACTTTGACTGTTTCGTCTTCCATGTAATAACGAAGCTGGCCTTTCCAGGCAAATTCTTCGGTGTTTTCACAGTCCTAAATTATATCAGCAATCGAATCTCCATATCTTGACGGAATTTTGTCATTGCCTGTTGTATCATATCTTGAACAGAATCTCGAGCATGGACATCGATGACCACCAGCGCACCCAGAGTCATTCTGTCAAACAGCGTCAGGTTTTGGGTGCCGACTGACAGCAATCATCTACCGATCAAGTTCCGACAGAGGGCTTCTGACGAGATCGACAACATTATTCAGCTGCTGGTTGAGCTTATGCAAGTATTTTTTCAATTGCCTTGAGCCGCCTACGCGAAATTCACTTTATGGAACCTTAGCATCGCGAAATGTGTAACCTTTCTGCAATGATTCTTCCACCTCAGACGTCCATACGATTTGGTCAACTGTGAGCACAATCTGGAACAATGTTCATTCCAGCAACTATAAAAGACGGTAATGACGAAAACCTGGCCCGGCCACGATAAAAGCCACTTCTCTCTGACGAATGAGGAGGCATTCAGATGGGCTTGTAAACTACGCTGCAAAATAATTTGCAACGATTCTCTCATGGCGGATTCAACTTCGCCCAGCCATAATTCCACTTTTCCACTGTTCGGGCCTTTTACCGGGTTGACGACTTTGTGGAACTTGACGACTTCCTGTAATCACTAGTAAGCAAAAGCAAAGTTAATATTATAATGACCGTTAGAAATGGATGACACAAATAGCAAAAATCATTGTGAGGACCTGTTCAGCGCTGCGCATAGCGATAATGTCCATTTCTTCGTTAAAATTAAGGGCGACGATATTTTCGAAACATTTGGAAAGATGCGGTTGAACCGAATTCGGGTCCTTAGTTTGCGACAAAATCTCCAGTAATTCATCATTCGACAAGAAAAAGAATCTCGGGAATGCTAATCGCTTTGTTTCGAGATATTCGTTCAGGCCCTAAAAACACTTTAGCACAATTCATACGGTTTGAACAAAGTAATGTAACCCTTTGAATTAAGTCGAGCATCTTATTAGCTTCAGCGAATCCCTTTAAAAGATTGTCGACTTCCGAAACGAACTCAAGCAGATTTGGACGAACAGAGGCTGCCGCCATAGTTTTACGCCAATACTGGTCCACCATCTTCAAAACAAAATCAGACATCAATAATTCTGAGATCCAACGAACGCACTTGAAAACGGCGAGCTTCAACCGGCATTTGGCGCATGATATCATCGCTGCTGAAAATTGGATCAAGATACAGCCACGTTTTTTGGCATGCAAGCCATTCCTCAATCACTTTGGAAACCAATATCAGCCGACCCTCAGTTCGAAGTTAGCCAAATAGATCAAAATTAGCACAACTGTTATGTACCTCCCATTTCTTGATACGAGCATCGAACGCTTTGATGTAGGGCGATCCCCTCATTGTCTGAGTTTTCACAATATGATCGTCAAGAGTTGTTAGGGCGTCATCAATTTCAACGATCTTATATGTCCCAGTGCTTTTGTGAGGAACGATCTGGTGGAAACACCGTCAAATTGATATTGCAGTTTGACATTGATGCCGACCTTAAGGTTAACTTGCTTCCATTCATCTTCCATCTTGTCAAGAGCTTGCTCAAGCGCGTATTCTTTATCTGCATAGACGCAAACTTCTTCGAGTTGTTTTCTGATGAACAAGTTAACCTAGAAATTGAAATGGGAGGCAAGACGATTTACTGATGGGCATTGATGTCTAAGGTAAGCAGTTGCGCCCAAGATAAATTCTGATCAGGAACTACAGACTGGCCTAGAAGCTCGGAAATTTGCTGCCAGTGTCGAGGGCGTAATCCCGGATTTCTTAAATTGGTAATGGTCGGGACGTGCAAACGGAAATCGGCGATGGCAGCTCTCGTCAATGACGCAACCTAAATATAAGGTTGCCTGTATTCAAAACCAATCCAGATTAAACATTACCTCGGCTGAAGCGGCGGCACCCCTGTCGGCGAGGACTTTTTCCAGACGATACATATCTTTCCACCAAGATGAGGTTTCCAATTCAATTTTACCAGGATCACTGCACACATTGATCAGTATGCTATCAAACCAAACAGGAGCAGTTTACAGTTCAATAAAAGCTCCCGTCATCCAGATTGTGTGAGAGTTATGAAAGAGCGACGTAATGCTCCACAGTTTTGAGACTGGTTCGAAGTCTGACTTGATTTGTTCCAATTCAAGATATTCTGCAAGAGCATTGACGAAGGCGGTGTATAGACGAACCAAGATTACCCGTCTGCTCCATGTCGAAAAGACGCTCACGATCATTGAATGAGGCAACAAGTTTGTCTGCATTATCCAGTTTATCCTGCAGGGTATCAACTTGGGAAGCTCGTTCCTCCATCTTATCGTTGCTGCATTTGCCGTATTCATAGATGGTCTTAACCTGTACGACACCTGAATTCCTGATTCCAATTATTTACAAAGATCAAACTTCAGCTTTATACTGCGCAAGGTTAACTTGGAACTTCTCCTGCTCGATAACCATTTCGTCTTTGAATTTAATGTTATCCTCTTGAATGGCAATTTTCGAATCCTGCATTGCTGCTTTTATCGCCTTTGGCCAGGAAACAACCTATTACGACATATTTATATCTACTAACTGACTTGTTGAAACTCATACTTTCCAAAACAGCTCAAAGTCATATTTCGGCAACGGCGTATTGAATTCGTTAAGAACTTCAATATGCGCCTTCAAAGTTTCGATGTCTTTAAGCATTTGGGGAATCTGGAAGTATCAAATGTTGAGAATTCGTTGCACTGAGAAGATTACAGATACCTCAATTTTGTCAATCCGTTTAACGAATTCCTTTAACTCTGCCAGTTCTCCAACATCACGGCTCTTGGCAGACAGCCGCGCCAGATTGCCAGCAAACGTATCATTCAGCGATTCGGTTTGCGATCGAACCTATCCAAAATTAGCTTCAGTTTCTCATGAAGGACGATCACATTGCCTGCTCTAGGAAGCCACGCAGCAATTGTTGGGACATGTCTCGAGCTTTGGTGACAAGTTGGTCCTTGATCATTTCACAATCGACAGTTATCATCGGGAATGAGCAATGATTCGGGCTGCAAGCGTATATTTCCGCTTCTGCTTGCAAGAAGCGGAGGATCTCTGATCTGGTCTCAGAATAGGTTCTTGGGCGCCGAGTCTCTGTCGATGTCTTGTTTCTTACATCTGTATTAAACCATTAAAGCACACCTTGATCAAAGAACATTAAACATGATAGCGGATCGGAATTCCATTTAACAGAAAGCAATGCTATCATTCTTTTACCGATTCCATTCTCGTCCGTTTCTGGTTCCTCAGTAAAGACAACAACTCCATCAAACCATTTCTTTACTTCTGCATCACAATCAAGCTTGAGAAGGTAATCAAAGGCGGAAAATTTGTTGAATATCTAACAGATGTGAGAAAGATCTGGGCAAATGAAAACATTCAACCTGTTGTGGACCAACAATGTGCAAATCCATGATCGCTTTGACTAAACTTTTTTGGCGTTCAGCTTCAGCAAATATATCTGGACCAAAATCAGCATTTTACAGACACGCATCGCACTAGCAATACCTGGGGTAGTTGCCGGTGAGCACAGTGGACGTGCTTCCAGACCGAGTAAAGGAACGACCTGACTGTCTATTTCGAGAAAGGATTGTAATTTAATAGGTAAGTCAAGTAAACTAGTTAGAACAGATCGAATGCTATCAAGATCTGGCATGAAAGCTACCTATAGATCAGATCAGGTTAAGAGTTTGAAAAGGCACGATCTTGGTCCCAAACCTGTTTGTCGACACTTGTCAATCTGAACAGGAAAAGACGCTCTAAAGAAGACATTGGTACGGTTATTCCAGGCATAAATTGGTAAGCGTGCAATGGCTTAGTGATTAATGAGAAAAGGCGATATCAGAATTGCAAGGAGTTACATACATCAGTAATCGATTTTTTGACAGATTCCGTCTCAGCTGGTAATTCCTTTGCAAATAATTAAGCGACTTCGTATAGTTACTTTAGATCCTTCACCGTTTGAAACAATTCAGGCGACTCTTGAAACAGGGCTCTGGTGTACAAATCAAGAATGGAGCCCCATTCGTACAAATTCATCATGACAAGATTTGCCAAATGGGTTCTCATCAGTAAAGCAGTTTTCAACAAAAAACGCTGCAATTCACTGTCTCTGTACTCGTCCATAGAACGAATGAATAGGTCGAAAACGTTAGACAGTTTGTCTCTATCAGATTGTCACTCACTACGTTGAATGTGCGATGGCAACATTTACCTGATAAAGTGAATAAGCGATTCTCTCCAGTCGCTTTGCAATTGGAACAAAAATTCATTGACATTGTTGTCATGCTGATCCTGATATTTATATGCAGATACGGGAACTTCAAACGCTATCGCTAAGGCTGAAGTCTCCAATGAGCTTGATAAAAAACGCTTGCTACTGAGCTTCTCCCAAGATATCAACATCGCTTCGAACACCTCTGAAACCTAAGCAAAATTCAAGTGAGTATTAACAGAGCCCAAAATACAACCATAACCTCGGGTTGCAAAGTGAAATGGTCATATTCGATTTGCGACCGAAGCTGAGAAAAGCTTGGGTCATTCACTAGTCGTTCTTGGACAGGATGCCAATACAATCTCGGTCCACGGGCAACGTCCAGCGTACCGAAGAACGGTGCACTTGGCCTGGTAGATCTCAGCTCCAAATCTCCGGTGATAATGCTTCCCTTACCGTGGAGGAAATTCGGGAAGATTCAATGCAGAGAATTTATCAGCCGCTTCCGGATGCATCATATTGTAGTGGATTAGGGCCTGTTTCTGACTGCGAGTATATTCAGACCTTACTTCACCCAGAAGAGTTTCGATTGATGCTTGCTTCTTTCGAATAATTTCGGATACCACACGCGTTCCATGGGCGACATGCTGAACAACACCTTGAAGAATATCACGTCTTGGAGGTGCGAACTTTAACCCATCTTGCGCATCAATTAGGTCACGATATCTACGATCGAGTAAGTTTCATTGCATATTTTGCAGTCAATGATTTTTGATACCACCTTCGGTACGATCGAGCTTCATCTCGTAGCTTTTCAGAGCGTCGTCGCCTCTCAAAAAATTTCACTTGATTTTCGGCGTCAAAGCAAAGAGATAGCCGCCGGACGCGTTTGACGAAATTATGCCCTTGAGCATCATAGCAGTCCGTGAATTTCACAGTATAACGCTGTAATTCTGGATCATAAGCTAGCACATGACAATCTAACCAAACCCATTGGTGGTTCATACACCACAGGGCAGTGGCCTAATATACCATTCCGTTATATAATGTCACGACGTCAAAGGCAAATGTTTCAACCTGAATAGGAGCCGGTTGCGACATCCATTGTTCCGGTGTGCGCGACTCGAAATCTTCGGGATTGTCAAAAAGATCAAGAACCAATCGGTCAACATCGTCACGATTCGGATTGTACAAGCGCTCGTGACGATCCTGTAATTGATATGTGGCGATGGACAAGGCATCACATTCCGTCCTGAACCGATCTGGTCAGAGAGAACAATGAAAGCCATTTGGCCTGACGCACTTTGTCATGGCGGACGACTTCGGTCGTGCCTTGAACGGCACGGTGACCTTGAGCCTAGCCATCGTCTCATGGTTCAGCACTTGTCTGTACTGGGCAAGCAGCTTTCGGTCGAGCTTGGAGATCTGCAATGAATAATGAGAGCCGATCCTCTCACTGATGGTCGCCTATCATGAGGGAATTAATGTTACGTCGCAGTGGTTACCCCCACACCACGTCTACTGACTTTCGAGGAAGCCATTTCATTCAACAGCGCAGCCTTCGCGTTATCGCTGGCATTGTCGAGCGGCTCGCGAAGCTCAGGGCGGCGAGAATGTGGGAATTTCGGAACCATTAGTCGACGGACAGGTTCGACTGATTTCGCCATGAGCGGCTTCAGCCGTTTCGGACCGCGGCGACCTGGGACTGTCTCTTCTTCAAGCTGGAGGCGTTTGGCGACTTTGCCACGCCATGACGCGGAGATGGAAGGTACAGCTCCTTCTTGTTGAACAGGCTGAATTTCGGGTCCCGTCGGTTGCAATGGCTCCTGTTCGTCGCCAACGGCCGCATTTGCATAGATGGTCTGCAGGACATTTTTATAATGATGAGCACGAAGCGACTCGAGCGTTTCCGCTTGGTGATTCGGCTCCATTGCAACTCTGGAGTCGTACGACGACGGCAATCGAATTGCTGTGTGACTGCGTGTTCCTCGCTGTTCATCATAATTCAATTCCAAACGATATCGCCGATTCATTAACGTATGTTCAAAGGAAAGCTCTGTCCTACTCATACGTCGATATGACAGACAGAATAATCATCAATTGTCTTTAATGGGACTCAATTTCATGGTGACCGTCAGAAACCGCCGTAATCGTTCGGATAGGTCTTCAAGAGGATTCGGGTACCGCATCGCGCAGAGCGCTACGACTAAACACAGAAACTGGGGCAGCATCAATATGTGATTGCTGTCAGCAACTTGGGCAGCAACAGCGCTTGTATCTTCCAGGGTCACATTACACGCCTCCAATCCGCATTCTTTGTACAGCTTTTCGATATCGTCCACTGTGATGGACGACGATATGATATCTTCAGACACTGTTGTGGATTTGAAGATACTCAGCAGGACCTATCGAACCAAAATGAATTTTCTACAAAAGACAAAGGAATTGCAAGTTACTGGAATAAAGGGCTGTAGACCAGGAAGCAGCTTTGGGGACAGGTAACCAGGATTACCGAAATGCATGGGACGTCTGGCGAGCTTAATTATGTGATTTTCAACAATGTCTTTGCAGCTTTGAACGAAATCGTTCTGGTGATCATTACTGATTAGTGCTGTCATCTTCAAGAGTACCCGAACGAATTCGGAGATTCCGATCCCATTGTCGTCGTTCTGGCTGTTGGCAACAAAATCGAACAATTCCTTTATCTTTGCTGGTGTCAATGATGGTGTCAGCAGCTCGGAATTCTTGACTAAAATCCAGAACTGAATGAAACTAATTTTGAAACTGCAAGTTTCAGCCTAAATTGCAAATAAGGTGCTGCCCATTGGACTGTAAGCAGGTTTACATTTGAATTTGCATAAGCTGAGAAAATGCTCTGTAGGGTTTTGTAGTGTGAGGCGAATATGTGTCGAATTTGTAAAATCCTTTGTGTACGAATTTTGTTATTTACACTCTCGCTATCCATTCCAGCTAATTCAACACCCTTAACAAAGACTCAATTCTGATGTGCCAATCATTCCAAGCGATATCATATTCACCACAGAATGCTGATGGTTTCGGGTCAGACACTGTCTTAGAAAAGGTTCATCGACATCTGTCCATTGATCGTATTGTCGTCGATCTCTTCTGTCTATCAGCGAGATCGGTTGGCCTCGGCATCGCCTTATCAACGCGTTCAGACAGAATCTTCTTAGACGCCATTGAACATGCTCCCAAGTCGAACGCTGACTATTGATCTGATCTTGCAAATCGGCAGCGCTGCATGATTGCTTAATATGATAAACTGATCTATCAAGGTTGATGGCATTTATGTCACCTTCGGTATGCATGGCGAACACGACCTATCACATCATTCAGGACGTTCTCATCGAGAGACTCGTTATCTGAACACAGCGTTATTGTAAATCAGTTCGATAAGGTGTCGGTGAAGGTACCCGAATTTAGGTGATCGAGAGCATCTAACGCATTGTCGATTGCTTCAGTTACTTGATCCGCATTAGTATCATCTCGACTTAGGCCAGGACGCTCGGCGAACAGTCTCGCCACGAATACAGCTGTTAGATCGGGCATGAGACTGTACGCAACCGAAGATGGTTTCAGACTCTCGCGAAGATCTTCGGGCAGCGATTGACACTGCTTCAACGCAGCAACAATCGCAGAACACCGATCTACGATGGAATGCAGTTTCAAGATCTCGTTCTTATCAATTTCAACGTCATGGTTACAGACTGATGATACTAACTGAGCTAATACAACTCCATTGGCCTACGTACATTCAATCTCACGAGATTAGCCTTCACCAATGACCTACAAAATCAGCAGAAAAGTTGTCGATTTGTCTATTTGGGGCCGGTTTCAGATGATAATTGACCCATAAAAGCAAAAGCTCTTGGTCCGATATTTTATCAAGAGGCTGAGAGGCCTCATTGTCAGACCAGAGCTTATTGGTATCTGGGACTGAGAGCTGTCGCTGATCGCGAACTTCATTCGACAGGGCAAACAGGCCAGTTCGAACCAGACCGACAACCGTGTTTACAGTTGCGTTTATATCACGATCTGACAACTCCCGGTTAACAATATCCATTCGTACTTTGTAGTCGGAATCACCTTTGCTTTGAGCTATCTGATACTCCATTTGCGAAATGGATTTTTCTGTTTCTTCTCGTTGTTCGTTAAGACTTTTGATCTAGATTAACATCTGAACATTTCCAACAGATTCTGGTTGAAAAGCGATTACAGAGGCTCGGAGATGGACAATTTCTTGCTGACCCCGTTGGATCTTCGCCCGTGCATCGTTCGTTTGTGTCTCGGTCTCGATATGGCGCTGAACGGCCGCATCTAACTGGGTCTCAATCGTTTCGCGTTTCCGAGATATCAGATCGAGCTTCCAGGTCAGGAACGTGTTGCGGGTCAGGTTTGGGTCGTGATGCCAAACCTGCAGCATTCGGCTACGACGATTGAATTGTTAGAGCGCTAAGCCTTAAATAGAATTACTCAAATGTCTGCCTCTGCCTGCCTAAAACCCGAACGTGATTACGCCAGATTAGAAAGACATGAACCAATAAGTTGTGTTGCCATTTTCTCGCTGATCTCTCTAGGACCTGTACACGCCGGGCCTATTTGGACAATGTCAAATCTCGATGAACAGGTTCCCTGCGAGATACTTCGTTCGCTTCGAGTTTCTGTCGCCGCATCTCGAGCTCGGTCATATTCTGCTGTAATAGACTGAGCCGTTGACGTAGATCAGTGACGAGCTGGAAATATGGCTGAGGCGGATTTTGGTCCAAGCTGGCATGATAAATACTCGATAGAATTTCTTTCGTGATAGGTTTCAGTACTTGAGATAATCTTGGCAGCGAGTTCGATAGCTGGAAATCTCTGCTTAATCGCCAATACGACAGACTCGCGTTGCCGTACCTGAAACAGCAATTCGCAACAGACTTTGGTACGATGGCTATTCGGAATAGGACAATTGGCTGTCTCTTTCAAAACTGCACTGAATCGTTCTCGGCAATATGCAATAGCACTCGAATACGCATTCTGAGACGAGCTCGAAAAAACAGAATCCGGCGACTGATTTTCAATTACCTGCTCAAGGGAGAAGGTTGTCTGGATAGCAGGTGGATGATCGTTGTTCTGATAGAGCGGTTCTGGTTTGTCTGCTTCCTCTCCCGACTGAGAGATTTTCCTGGGATCCTGCGAGCATCTGTTCCTTCGTTGCATCGGCGCAGCAGATAATCCAAAGCTTAGGTACAGTACTGCATCACGATCGGAATTCCATAATGCCATACCTGACATCAACAAAGGTTTTGAAAGTGCCAAGTCTGTATTCTGCATGTAATCAAGCGCCTTTGGCAGAAACTCGACCTTCGTTTTAATTGCTGATTACCAATGAATGGAATGGTAAAGTAAACCTGAGTTTAGTTTTTGAGAAACGAGAGCAACAGGAACCTTATTTAGACTAATAAACCTCCCAGGATTGAGCCCTACTATCCCTGATATCAAAATTGTATTTAAGCAGACTTAAGTTACCGGTTCCTCGGAAGCAAGGCCGATTAGAAGGTGCACGACTTTGCTTGACTAAGAACGCTAGCAATGCAAGCTGTTGAAGAGGGCGAGCGACATGAAGGGTTTTGACTTCCGCCTTAGATTTTATACGATAACGCTATTGTCGTGCTGTTGCTGGGACAGTAATGAGTGTGCTCGTTGGAGCCGGCGTAAGGCTCGGGATGGTCCTAATGCTGACAGAATCGAAGAAATCGGCGGGCCGGCCTCGTTGCCGAACAGAATATATCTGATTGCGGGCAGACTTCCGTTTCCCATTTCGTCCTCAACCTGAGTAGCGTTCTGGGAAGACAGACGAGAACATATCCAATCCAATTGTTTGACGGATATGCCATACTTATTCAGCTGATGGGGCTGCAACTCGGGATCTTTGATCAGCCCAGAACCGAACTCGGCCACATCCCCGAGCAAACATACGCGTTCGGCGACGACGGCAATGATTCGCCGAAGGAACGAATCCGAGATCTGTTGAAAGTCGTTGGGAGAATAGGCACGAACCATGTTGACAACGGAATCGGGATTGCGAGCGAATTCTGTCCGGAAATGCTGCCCAGATAGCCATTTCAGTCGCCGCATATCGACTTGAGCGCCTCCTTTCTGAACTCTTTCAACTGCCAAAAACAATCATTCCATCTTCCAATCAATAATAGAGTTTGTACTCTACCCTCAAAACTCTGGATTAGGTCGTCTAATGTCATTGGACCCTCTAAGCATTGCTGCGAGCTGGGATTCCAACCCATCGTTGCTGCAAAATGGATAATGGCACTTGGCAGATAGCCAGAATCAAGAAGATGTTCCACCGAACTTTGTCGATATTTAGTTCTAGAGCAGAATCATGTTTCGCTCCATTACCTGTGTTGATGCCGTTTAGATAGTTTGGCACGGGCCGTTGTTAAAAGAAGCGGAAGATGAGCGAAAGTTGGTGGTTCCCATTTGAAGGCATTATAGAGGATAATGTGTTTAGGCGTTGAAGAAAGCCATTCCTCACCACGAACCACGTGAGTGATTCTCACTGTGCGTCCAAATTCGTTCTCAAACTAACGACAAACAGCATTCAGCAACTTACTTAAATGGTCGTCCACGACTGATGCCAAATGGTAAGTTGGAAACCCGTCTGATTTCATCAAAACCTGAAATGCATCAGCCAAACCGTCTTGAAAGATTCCTGGAGCGCGATATACCTGATGGTCAATGTTTTTGTTTTCGACGACGATCTCGCCACGAACAATGTCGTTGAAGGTTGTGGCACCTTCATCTGGAGGTTTCAAGCGGATGACATGAGGTAGGCCATCATCAAGGCGCTTGTAAACTTCCCTTTCATCGAAGCTATGACAATGTCCATCATAGACGGACGGCAACCCTAATCAACATCATCGATCTTGGCAGGCGATAACGAGATCAGCGAGAAACCTTCTTTTGCTCTAATTTTACGAATAAGATCAAGCCTATCCGGTGTACAGAAACAACGATATCCATGGCCTTTTTCAAGCAATGTTGTGACATGCTTCTGATAGACTGGGAGCCTTTCAGACTGTATATAAGGGCCGAATTCCCCTCCTATTCCGGGCCCTTCATCGAAATGTAATCCGAGACGATTAAATGCTGCCAACATGGACTCAGCCGATCCAGGTACTACGTGGATGGCATTGATGAATGTTTAACACATAGAATCGGGTTTAGCAGACCAGTTCTGCGTTGATCAGTATCTTCAATTCGTAGTAGGAACGAGCCGCCGGACTGGCGGCCCAGAGCATAATTGTAAAGAGCTGTCCTAAGACCACCAAGGTGAAGAGATCCGGTTGGGCTTGGAGCATATCGAAGACGGAACCCCATGGCGACAATGTTCGCCGTCAAATAATAGGTCACCTTTATCCGTAATCGGCAATCCTGATCCGAAATCCGATTCCACGATCGCTGATAATTATCGTAATTCCAGCATATGGTATAGCGTAAGATGACCTGGAAAATATGGGAGGCAAATGTCTATGACCCAATAAAGAAAAAGACCAGACCCATACAGCCTTGAGTTTCATACTGTAGATGAGTAGTTATAGGGACGGAGAGAACTGGGAATTCTTTCACAATTCTGACGATCTCATAATAAAACATTGAAGATTAACGTCTGCGACAAAATATTGTTGTTTATCGAAGCGATCCGTGAAAGTAGAACAGTTCATCTAGATATCAGAAGATCAATGCTGTTAGTTTCAGTGTGTATTATAGGCTTTCTGGTCAATACGGGATGGCAATCTAACACATTATATCAAAATAAGTCGAAAAGTTTCAAGTTTGCATAAATAAACGGGCTTATATTAAATACAATGCCATAGGTTATGTATAACTGATAATCGCATAAGGATATACTGGATTGTCAATACGTTGCTTAGAGCGGCCCAAGAAAATTGTCGCGTTGGAAAGGCATTCACTAGAATAGGAAGAAGTTAATGTTCAAAAGTTGATTATCGAGCATGAAATCACCAATGATACCTTGGAAGCAAAGGAGCCAATGGCGAATCAAAAGCGTTGTGCAAAAGCTTGCAGTAAGTTGTCCCAATGAGCAGAGCCGGCGCTCCCGTTTGACATGTGCTCATGCATTTACTTAAGATCGCGGTATTGCCACCCATAGCGTCCAAGGTCTCTAAAATCAGAGGCTCAGCGCCCAGAAGGTGGTATAAGAAGCAGAGTACTTCTGTCGAAGTCAATTACAAGAGTAATAACAAGGGGACGATGAGGGACGCCTTTCACAGCAATGTTGGCAACAAGGATGATGACAACTTCTGAGGATTCAGGGACAGCTTTCGACAGATGTAGACTGTAATCTCTCAGCACAACATGTAGACCAGCACGATTACTGCGAACAATTCGCTGTCCAAGAAAATGTTCGGGCTCAAAACCAGATACATCGATTAAGCAAACCCGACTTCCACGTCCCGAGCGATTCACAGTTCGTGATGCATCCTTCATCCAACTATGGCTGGAAAAGAATTCAGGCGCTTTTGAATACGAGGGCTCTTCTTCTGGCGACGATAAATCGGCGTCAGAGTCAATTGCAAAACGCAGCCATCTCACTGCAATAGAGCATTCGAAGACCATCTGATACGAGCCATCCGAACACGAATATCGATGAACGCTGGCTGATGATTTGTCCAAGTTGAAATGGGGATAGTACGACTGGAATATATGTCAGAGGGGCAAGATGCAAGCAGAAACAGTCAATATCGGTGAAACACAGAAGTGAAAGCCTCAAAAACCATTTAGACCGATGATTAAATTACCTGCATTGAAAAATGCAGGCATTCGGCATTTTTAGCAAGAGGTACAATAGTAATGAAGTTGTATCGAATTTGTTCGACCGAAGGTTGCCGAATGTATCCTTGGACTACAATGCAGCGAGGTCTGCAAGAGGTTTGACAGACGTTGATTGTTAGATTGTGTTGAAAAATAGCTAGAAGCCCCTCTGAGCCACTATCGGTTTTTAGAAAAGTCGTACTCGCAAACAAACGATGGCGGACATGGAGTCGAATTTGATTAGGATCGTGGAAGTCCCATAGAAGAAGATAATAGATAAGATGACTACTTGTAAAATCGTCGATTTCATACGAAATCAGGAACCGGCCACAAAGAGTGAAACCGATACTGATTCCACGAAGCAAGTGATGATCAGGTGAAACCAGGTTAGCTACTGGTAGAAGCAGCCGGGGAGGAATGGATTTATATTTCACAAACGACCGACGTCCCAATTCACGTTCTCGAAGGCGCCGGAGAACTGAGTCCGTCAACGCCATCCGAGCGCATGCTGGATTCCCCAGTGCGCTAGCAGGAATGACGACGCAGACTGTCACCTACTAGGCAACGAGTGTGAAATGGATACAGAGCTGAGAATACAGAAGATAGAATAATCTGAACATTCGTACGGACTGCCGAATGGGGCAAAAATGACGCAACTTGCAGTTTGGGGTTGACTGGCCTCATTATCGAGCTGCCGTCAGTGCTGTGTTGAGAGGTCGTAAATTAGGACATGGGGTTGAGGTTATGGGGTATACTGATCGGTCAATGGGCCAGGACACCAGGCCTGAATCGTATGAATGAGCTTGCAGGCATATGAAATTGAAGTAACACCAGAAATAATTCCGGTATTCCAGGGTTCATCGTTCTGGATGATTTGTATTCCACCTTACAACCTACCGCACGTGCAGTGCTGTGTTGAAAAAGACAAGTCTGCAGTACATTTCCGCTCCATGCCTCCATCTCTAGGTAGCGCGATAAAGATAGACACTGACTTCATAGCCTGTGTTCCTCTCTATATTGCTCGCCCAGTAACAATTCAATCATCTTTTTCTCTATTACAAAGGCAAGATGAAAATAATTTCATTGAAAAATGGTGCATAAGTTTTGGGTGTGCAGAAAATTCCATTGGTCTGCATGTTGGAGCTCGACTCTCGTAGCTTTAAATCCAGACACAAAATCATGAAGATAAGCCTATTATATTTCAGATTTTCGTAAATACATATTTTTAGTAAATTCCGGCAATCCGTGACATTTTTGAAACGCGGAGGGAGACCCTTGAAAAAGATACGGAATTGAGCGGACTCCGCCACGGACTCCGAAAGCCTGGCCTCAAGTTCAATTTTTGCCTGAATCGCATTTCTTCTGGCCATCTTTCAAATGGGTTTTGAAGGCGGAAGAGGCGGTCGCGGCGCTAGCCGAGGCGGTCGTGGTGGTGGCCGTGGTGGCTTCCGAGGAGGTCGTGGTGGCGGTTCCGACCGTGGCGGTCGTGGAGGTGGTCGTGGTGGCGGCCGCGGCGGTCCCCGAGGTGCTGCTCGCGGCGGCGGTCGTGGACGTGGTGCTCCGCGAGGAGGCCGCGGTGGCATGAGAGGCGGCGCGAAAGTTGTTGTCACTCCCCATCGTCACGAAGGAGTCTTCATTGCTCGGTCGAAAGAGGATGCTTTGGTCACTAAGAACTTGGTCCCAGGAGAAGTCTGTCCTATCAATTGTCCGCTTATCGCTGTTATTAAGCTGTTTCTGTTAGTCTGTCTATGGTGAGAAACGCATCAGCGTTGAAGGCGTCGATGGAGCCAAAATCGAATACCGAGTTTGGAACCCCTTCCGATCGAAGTTGGCCGCTGCCGTTCTGGGCGGTGTTGACAACATCTATATCAAGCCCGGCACCAAGCTGCTCTACCTTGGTGCCGCCTCGGGAACGTCGGTCTCTCACTGCTCAGATATCGTCGGTCCAGAAGGCCTTGTCTACGCTGTTGAATTCTCGCATCGATCTGGTCGTGATCTGATCAATGTCGCTAAGAAACGCACCAACATCATCCCTATTATTGAAGATGCGCGACACCCTCACAAATACCGAATGCTCATCGGCATGGTGAGTTTGTTTCGCTAATTTCAGTACTTGGTTCTAATTGGAATTCAGGTTGATACGATTTTCGCGGATGTCGCTCAGCCTGATCAGGCTCGTATTGTCGGTTTGAACGCTCAGAATTTCTTGAAGAACGGCGGCAACTTCGTCATCTCTATCAAGGCCAACTGTATCGATTCGACTTCAGAGCCCGCTGCCGTTTTCGCCAGCGAAGTCGCCAAACTTCAGGAAATGAACTTCAAGCCTGAAGAACAGCTCACCCTGGAACCTTACGAGCGTGATCATGCCGTGGTCGTGGGCTGTTACCGGCCCAATAACGCCAAAAAATGATTCTGCAACATCAACGTTTTATCTATCAGTTCAACAACCTTTTGACATTAAAGATTATGCAAATCTTTATTATTGTACTATTTAATCCCTGGATGGAATTTTACCGCACTCTTCTTCGTATTGTAGCGAGGTTATAGCGATGCTATTTAGATGCTGAAAGAACGTTTGCAGTTCAGTCAAGACCCTGCCATTGGAGTTTACTTGCGCTCCAGGTAATTGAAGGTCTTCGTCTTGACCGCTGTAAACGCCTCGGACCCATTGCCTTTCACTGCCTTTCTCTTGATACAATTCCAATATAATGTAGCTGCCAAAGGCAGGAAATCGTTTGAGCTGTCCAACAGTTTTGTTTTTCTGACAGAAGCATTATTCAGATCTCAACAAACAATTTATCGTTTACGAGCTAACCGGATCCGATTCTAAAGCAATTAGCAAGGGAGCGACTGTATTGTCGTGGCCTGAATATAGACGAAGGCGAACTGAAGAATTCGCAGTCAACTTTAAATCGTGAATAAGATCATCGACAAATCGTCCTATTGCCAAGCGAATTGCTGTTGGCGATCCATACTGGAAGCATTAAACATGGATGAAATAAGATGTACCGAAGCACTGAAATCACCTTAGTTTGCATTTCAGTGACTGCCTCAGATTCGATCCTCTTCAATATGCTAGGTGGCAACGAATGCGGTAAACGAACTCCATTGGCTAAATAGCATTGATACGTGTTGTGAAGACCTTCGAAACGGGAGACAGCGCCTGCTTTATCGCCAAGCTTCATGACATCTTTAATTTCAGAAGCCATGTCTTCACGAATCGTATTTCGACTCTTTAATGTGCTTTGCAAAGTCATCTATTAAACAGAACGTGTTGGAAAAGTGGAACTCAGTAATATGGAACAGTTATACCGATTTGAAAGCTTTCAAAGATTTGCACGACGATCGCGGATACATGTTCTCGTCGTGCTCTTTCAGACTATGAATGGAAATGGATGGTGTCACATGGTTAGTAGGAAACAAGTTTTCAAGCAACGAAACCGCGGATTCCAGGGTTCGTTCCACATCAGTCGATCGTACAAAGACCTCCTGTGGATCGTATCTGCACAAACTGAGAACATGAACAATCGCCATGAGAAAAATACTAACTCCGATTGGAGAAATTTCAAGTCATCGACATAACGTTGACGAAGGTAACTTCCCACTTTGGCCAGATCCTTCCGGCCTTGGGCTGTAAGCTGACCTGGTCGACATGAGCCGGTTAGACCTCTTGGGACCTATAGTCTCTGTAAGTGAAGATATAAAAAAATTTTGGACAGCATACAGGATCGCCTCGTTTCAAACCAGAAGAGTAGTGCCTGTTATAAAGACGTTTGGCTTCAGCGAAAACCAGAGGTGAAGTTGGCCCTCGGCACACAAAATCGAATCCAGGTTCAGTGGGAAACCACCCTTCTAAATTCTGCAATTAAGTGTAAACATTTTGCAGCCTTGAGGCTGATACCATATCCGTATAGATTGCTGATCGGTGTTCTGGCCCCTAATCTGGGTTGAAATTCTCAAAATTGCAGAAACGTTGAAATTCACCATGTCGGAAAATGACTTGTACGTGCCGAAGCTCAAGCTGATCGTCGGCTGGAGGTTCAACAGTTGATGGCTCGCCTTCTGTTTGGTGAGAAACGATCGCGGCGCCCGGCGTCAATGGTAGAAGTTTCTTCCAGAGGCCATGTCTATAAGCTGAAAAAGCTGCCATTTTATGAAGTGAGTAAAGGTAAAGATCACAAAATCGACGTTAAGCAGAGGCTGATCTATCTATCTGCATGGCTCCGCGATGTCGCCAGCGTCTTCTCGCACTCTTGATCTTATCTCAGTTCGGTAACGATTATTTTATTCAGCTACAGTGCTACACGTACTAATTGCCTATTTAAATGAGAGCAAAATGTGAGTAGTTGCAGATGAAGTTTTCTTCATGGATAGCAGCATATTATCGCTTTACAGAAATTGCATCCAATTTTCGCTCCAGAGCCAAGCTGAAGCTCTGTTAAAGTTTATTAAAAGGATATCATTCTTCTTCTTGCTCGATATTTTCCTTTTCAGTTCGATTGGCTCGTGATCCATAATCCATTCGAGCAGAAATAACCCTTCCCTACGTACAGACAACCGGTTAGCAGATGAATTAGATTGAGAAAGCTTGTCAGTACGTACATCTAACGTTGATTTGTGAAGCTTTTCGATCGCTGCTTTTGCATTTTCGTTGCTATCAAAACCCAGTACAGCATAGCCACGAGATTGCCCGGAACGTTTGTCAATTCCGACAGTCGCTTCTTTAAATCCAGGTTCGGCTCCGAATGTTTCTTCCAGACTTCAAGAAATAAGGTGAACAAAAAGGAAATCTTCCTTTTTGCATTCATTTACCTTTTAGAAGTCGCTGTATACGGGATATTGGTAATAAACACATTGGTAGGAATTGCATCGTCTTCGTTAAGCTGGGGTGTACCACGAATGCGCTCATCGCGTTTTAAGTAAATTTTACGGCCATTGAACTCAGACTCGTTGTATTTTGCGACGGCACTGTCAGCCTTAAATGACCAAGTCATTTTTCAATTCTCGACAGCAATCAACGTGACTTACTTCAGACTGATCAGCAAACTTAATGATAGCAAATCCTCGAGAGCGTCCCGATCGCGTTTTGATTACTTTGCAAGATTCAAGGCTAAAATCAGCGAAGAGATCTGTCTATAAGACTGTTATTCAAGGATGAGCATCTAATGGGAGATATCCGACCAGCGACTCATCCGTGGTCCCGAATGGGACATTGCCAACATAGATGGAGGAACCTGCTACCTTTTCATCCGACATCGCCGCCACGCTTTTCTTTGAAAACGATAGAGACGATTTAATAGCGAAAGCGGTCCCATGGCGAAACAACAACCCCTTTGTCTGAGATATTGGCTGCGCAATTATACTGGTCTTTGGCTACTGAAACTCTCGTCTATTCCTGGTGAAATTTAAATCAACAAGCTACACTTATAGGAGTCTTATATTGAGTGAAAATCTGATCAGAAAGTGCACTTTCCAAACTTCGCAACCAGCGTGTGTTGAAGAGTTCCGAACCGCAGATCGAAAAATCGATTTAATGGCCTGAGATTCTGTATACCTGACATGGCCTTAAATATGAGGCGCCATATCATGGGTTCTTTTTACATTTCGCCAAAGTGCAACTTTTTCCTCGATTCCAAAGTCTTTAAACATCATCGTATTTGCGAGGAGCTGATCAAATACAGGCAACAGCTGTGTTTGAGATTTTCGTCACTGTTCTCAATCTCCACTCTCCACTGTTCGTGAAGTTATAATCCATACCGTCGTCGAATTGCAGCAGTACTAGATTAAAGTTGGTTTTGGCTGAAAGCCTTATACCGTATTTGCTCGGTTTGCAGCAAAGCGTTTCCCGGAAATTCACGTTGAACTGTCTGTCACATTGCAGATCTCCATGAAGGTAAAATTCATATCATTATCGAAATGCTGCATTGTTGTTCAAAACAAAGTCATATCTTTGCTCTGTTTTTTTGCAACTAAAAAAAAGAACAATCACATTGTAAAGTTCATGAAGCTAAACTGTACCATCCCCAAGGTTGCAGTACTGACTCCACCATAGGCAGCAATCCACATATTTGCTCTCTTTGCAGTAATGCGTTTGCCGAAAGCTTCTAATTGAAGCAACACATTGCCGAAGATCATGAATGAAAATCCATATTAATGTTGCAGTACCGAACTAAGTTTGTTTTAGGCTTTGCTCTGTTCGAGGCAACGCGTTTGCCCAAAACGTCAATTTGAACGATCACATCTCCAATGTTCATGAACTTAAAACTCATATACCGTCCTTAAAATGCTGCATATCAAAGTTTTTTTAGGCCAAAGTCATATATTTGCTATGTTTGCAACAAAGTGTTTGGAGCAAAAGGCCAGTTTGAATGAGAACATTGCAGAATCTGAAGGTAAAATCCTGTCGTCGTCCAAAGGCTGCAGAACCGATAAAGGTTTTTAGACAGAACTTGCAATTGCAACGTCTTCAACAAAGCGTTCTCCAACCGATCGAATTTGAATAATCATGACACAACATCATTGTTCAAAGTATTTATATATGTGCTATAACTTAATAACATTGAGATTATCACTCCTATGCTGAGTTCCCCGGATGGGGGCGATACGATCGATTTCCCAGAATGCAACCATCGAATTTTCGCAAAGACCCAGCAAGCAATAAAGCTGGAAGATACCACAAAGGTTGATATTGGGAATCTGGTACCGTAAGATTCATATGATTCTTATTTTCATTCTCATCCGACATGAGCATCATTCAGAATTTTCATTCTCATCCGACATGAGCATCATACAGAGAGGATGAGAGGTGTCCATCAATAGGACTTGCATTTAGGCATCCAGAGCAGAATTAGTTTAACGTGAATCAGCAATCGGCAGCGTGTCTAATCTGAAAATATCTTTGATGTCGACTTTGTAAATCCTATGCTGAAAGGGGAATTGGTACGATGCCTGACAGTTGATCAGCCAATCAACGCATTCGATGTATCGCCTGATAAAACGCGTCTAGCGACCTGTAGCGGCAAATCGGCCTACGTATGGACTTATCAGAAGTTGCAGTTGGTCAATCGAATCAATCGGAAGCCTGCCGCTGTTCATCGAGCCCGACTCCGACTTGTACGATTTACAAACGACATCGATTCGGTCATCACTGCATGTAATGATCATCGAATAGTTGTCTGGAACTTGGTCCACAATAATTCTGCACATCCATTATATATATTGGAAGGGCATGCTGGAACCATCTACGATGCCGTTTTCAATTCCGACGGCGATCTACTGTATACCGCCGGAGCCGACGGTCGCGTCTTTGTCTGGAACTGGGCTCAAGGCGAACGTCTGGCAAGCGCCATCGCAGAGTCGGCACCAGTTCGAGCCATTGCATTGAACGTGCCTTTCAAGCGCCTGTCCTGTGCTACTGTTGTCGGATCGGTCGGCGTCTGGGACATTGCTGACCAAACAAGAGTCTGCACTATCGAAGGGGATTCTGAATGGGTCAAGAGCCAAACTGGGGCAGCGACCCGCGCCGCCTGGATAGATTCAGTGAGATCTCATAGCGGACCTATCTTAGCTGCTGCATTCTCCCCAAATGGAGCTTTGTTTCTTACTGGAGCTGGAGATTCGACAGCGAAGCTTTGGTCAGCGCTATCGTTCCGGAACGATTCCGATTCAGCTTCGACGCAGCGTGCTGCAGTGAAAGTCGCCAATCGTCAAGTTCAGCTTCGAGAGGCTGTGGATGATAATCTTCAGAATGACAATGTGGTGAATGGAACTGAATCGCCCTTAACTATCGGGTTTTATGCTGCTGTTTTGTATACATTTCTACACGAAGCTCCAGTTGAGCACGTGCTGTTTACCCACGATTCTAAATACGTTGTCACATGTTCAAGGGACAGCACTGTTAAGGTTTGTTCCTTTGTCGATAGCTTAGTAGTGAATGACGAGTTTCCAGATCTGGGATGTTTCTAATGGGCAACAAGTGTATCAAGTAAATCTACCAAATTCCGCTACTGATATTCGAATCTTGGACGCCAATGAGCATTCCGCTCCATACCGACTTTTTATTCTGCTAAACAATCGAGTTTTATTTCTCGACATTGGGCATCAACAAAGAACGCCAGCTGCTGTTGAGTATGTTCACAAGCGTTTGGACGAAAAGGGTCTCGGAATGGCTAAAATCCCATGCTGGCCCAGCTCAGTCTATAGTTCCAATGATCACCATATGCAAATTGATATTGATCATCTGGCCACAAAAGGCATAACAAGGCATGATCTTAATCGTGCATTGGCTCATCGCTCTGTCAAGCCTAATGCGCTCTTCGCTGCACTTCAAGCAGAGATAGTCAATGACCAAAATGCTCGCCCTGCCCAACTGAAAGCCAATATGGTAGCTCAGGATTTGAGGCCAGTTGATGTCCTCAGAGCAATTGCTCTAACCACGAATTTTCGTTTTCAAGATGTGCTAACAGCCCTTTCTATGACCGGAGAGTTAGCAGCTCGCGCTTACGAAGCAGTCAAGCAGGGGCACTCTCTTGATAAGATTCTTCTTGAAATGGGATTCACTATGACTTCCAATTCAATCCTAGTTCATCTTCCGAAACCTGTTCTACAAAAGTGCTTCCGAACGGAGGCCATTTCAAGTGAAGATGCGTCACCAACACATGGGGTCATCGCTTTAGCATTTAACGCACCCCAACGTATTGAGCAGCAACATGAACGGCCTGAGGACAGTCAGAGCGACGACAGCCACAGTCAGAACGACGACAGCCACTCAATTGGAGTGCAGGTTCATGGGATAGCTTCTCCACGAAAACATGATTCTCCTGAGAAGCAGCGTAAAGAAAAGTTCAATTCCGGCCAAGAGCATATCAAAATTGGAGGTATCACAAGTGGATTCCACACTCCAAGAGGCCTCATTCGTCAAGGCCATTTGCAATTCCGTAAGTATAAACTGATTTCGAAATTTTCAGGTTTAAGATTGCAAACTAGGGAACAATTCGCAGACACTATCCGAGAAAGAAGAACTAGATTATTTGGATACTCAAACTACTTTACCGCCTGTTGTAAGCAGCAAAAAACAACTAACAGAAAATGGCGACTAAAGCGATTTAGGCTGGGGCGCTTTCAAGTCGAGAAGACATGACAACAGGGACCAAACTGTTTCTACGATCACGAATCAAGCCTCCTCGATCAGCTGTACTGTCCATGCTGACGCAGACAAATCCTGATTTAACCATGTCCCCATGTCCTTCAAGGATGAACTGCAGCCAGAAAGCCTCGATACGCTTCAAAACCCCAATGGTTATGAGATCGTTGCTGTTACAGGTAGAAAGCTATTCTCCTTCTTACACCAGATAACCTATTTTCTCAGGAAAATAAGAAAGGTCCGGTTTCTATTGCCTTAACTGGTCATCCAACTGGTAGAAATAAACCGTAATTGATAGATTACTATACACGGAATGGAATCGTCTCGTTTATCAGATAAAGTCAAAGGACGTCTGTCACCTTCACAAGGCCATGTTGTCCGGCTAAATTCCAAATTCCAGAACGATGTGTACAAATAAGAGAGAGTTCAATTAGCTCAGTCAAACTTTAAGTTGCAATCACGGGGTGAAAAGTCGTTTGTGTTCGCAGTTTTAAGGCTTGATGGCTGCTTAGAAATGGAAATTGAAATTGCGCTAAGTGCTCTAAGGTGAAAAAGGCAGTGCGGGACTGCGATTGACGGGAATATTCCAAGTCATGATCTGTCTACACCTTGCTGTTGCTTACCACAAAGTGACCAGTCGCAATTAAAAAGGTGTGTTCAACCTTATCGGAATCTCGACTTTAATGAATGGCGTAAATTGTTCGCCATCAGGCGGTTGCGATCTCTGACCGACCACCTTGCCCAACCTCACTGACTTCGGCTCCACATGGGCCAGCATTGCTGCCGCCATTCCAGTTTGTATGATGCAAGTACCACTTCAATGGGATCGACTATTAGCACGAAGCAGCCATGCCAATATATTCAAGTATATCTCCTCCACCAATAGCCGTTTTGAATAGCTTAACTTGGTGACAGACAAAGCAATGTGAAAAGCTGGTAAAACGAAAATGCGATTTGGAGAGCGGAATGACATTTCAATTTTCGGTTGAATCTGATGAGTGCCCTATAACACTGCAATCGTTAACCCAGCTTGTTTCGCAAGACGATTTAGTGATAACTTGGTGCTGCCACACATGCATGAGCCGATCTGCCTTGAAAATATGGCTTAGTAGATCTTCTGAGAATTCCTGTCCTCATTGTAGATCGAGTGCTGTTATTCCTCAGGTATTACTATCCTCCTTAAACAATGATAAACTGATCAAGGGCTGACAGATATTTGGCCAAAAGCCAGCTGTTTTTGATGGGGCTCATACAGTCCATTTGTTGATCAAAGAAGGTCGCTCTGTGAAATGTATTCAAGATCTTTTATTAGTTGAGTATCTTCTGAAGTGCTTCAATGTGTAACCTCTAACCAGTATCAGAATGTTCCAGCATCTTTATATGCTGCCGACTGCCTCAATCGAACACCTTTACATTATGCCATAATGGCTGGACGATTCGACGTGGTCAAGCTACTTTGTGACTGCGGTGCCGACTTAGACAGCGCCGATGATGACGGCAATGCGCCGTTATTTCTCGCTGTTCAATGCAGAAGTCCATCCATTGTAAAGCTATTAATGAGCAGAAAGGCCTCGGGTCAGATTAAGCGTGCGTGCGATCTAATTCGGCGCTCAACTGGTATTAAAGATAACGATCATCAAGAATGGATGGCTTGCTTAGAGCATTCTGCAGCTTTGAAATAGAGCTCTCTCTGCTAACAAGAGAGAAGTTCGGTGTTGTTGAAATCCATATGTGCACGATGAGTATCTACGAGCCGCGTTTGATCGATTCTGATCGCTCTTTTGCTTAAATTGCAAAATGTAGAAATTCTTTTAATATGACCATAAATTTACCATTAATACTGAGCTGGTTATCGTTTCCCAAAAAGGCCATCAATGCTTGGGATGTGTTTTGTTACAGATAGATTTGTTGATTCGACAAGCGGAGTCCGTCATTGTTTACTCATACCGGCACTCGGTCCCATCGTAAGACATGTCGCGACGGCTCATTCCACTGAAGCATATGAGCTTCCCTCAAGTGCAAGATTATTTGCAAGCATGGAAGAGTGAATTAAGCCCTGAAATACAGGCCATCACTGTCAAATTTAATTACAATCCTCGTCATGCAGCGCCGAGGTAGTTTAGATTCTCGTTAATATCCGCTACCAGTAGTTATTTAGTGCTTAAAGGCGGTTTGTGAAAGATTATTTGCCTGTATTGCAATACCATAATACCCACATCAATTGGACCAGAATCAAAAGCAAGGACATTGAGACTCCCGAGATTACTGCCCAATTCAGTAAAACAAATGGTTGAAACCTTCCAGTTCAGATCTAACATCACTTTAGAGGATGGACGCTCAGAGTCAATTGCTTGCTCTGGCCCAATGAAAGGTCTCGATGTTTACGACCGTGTCGTTGCCTCATTCTCTCCTGAAATGCAACAGACTGCCGAGCAACAGTAAATGTTCACCATAGCATCATTAATAAATCTAGAAACATTCTAATCTGATTAGATTTCAGCAAATTTCTTCTAAACGGAGAATGAAAACGTAAAGCTAATAAATTCACAGTTCTTTTTCTTGCTTATTGCTATCGTCAAAGTGGCGCAATTTTGAAATTTTGAGATAAAAACTGATAGATTTTCTAAATCGTCCAAATATGTCGTCACTGTGGAGCTCCTGTCGTCGTCTGTGCTCTCTTCGATCCCGTCGCCCTATTGGACGTCGTAATATGGGCAGCAATGTTTGGGACAAGCCCGACCATGAGCCGTCGACTGCCCGACCCTTCAATCGCCAAGTGATTATCAAGCGGTAGCTATGTGGTATTTGTGCTGAAGCCGTATGCAGGCCGGTGAAAAGGTTCCTGAAGAGGGCTGGGAAAAGATCTACATTTGGGGAATGGGAATCTCATTCCTGACGGTTGCGATTGGGCTGTACAACAAGCCAGAAACGAGTCTTGCTGAATGGGCGCGTCAAGAGGTTCTGAAAGAGGACGGTGCCGAAAAATACAGTCTCGATCGTGTCTGAACAAATCGGTTGCAATAATGTACTATCGATTTTATTATCGAATGATTCCGTCATTTCGATCATTGCCTGGATCTGGCCTGCTTTTTCTTTCAGTTTGATCAACTTGTTTTGGGGTTACGGAGTTGAGGAAAATGAAGAACAGGATGGCAATCATGATAATCATAAGAATGCAATTTGTGTAAGAATCGCCGGACACTTCTGCCTGGGTTGATGGCAAACGACGGCTAGACATAGGACCTTCAACGACATTATGTGATTCGACTTCCCTGAGAATCCGCTGCGTCAACTGCTGGAGCATGGAATCAATAGAGCAGCAGCAAAATCTCATAGTTATTCAGTATTATTCTGGTTTATGAATGTGCCAGTTGATCGGTTTGACAGCCTGGTTTCCATATGATGTCCCCTGAGGATAATAACTTCCGAATCAATATGAGCCAGTAATTCCCAGCAGGCTGTGCAGAAGACTCAACTTGTGGCTTGATGCTGAGGCACTCCAATTATTTGACGGCAGCGACTTCGGTTTTGTAAAACAACTGGGCTCTATACTGCATTTTATCTGCATGATTGAAATTTAGTACTTTATCTAGCAATTTCTGGATCTATTGCGGCCCTCTAGGTACTGCTTCAACCCTTGTTGTAGATGTGATGACTAAGTAGTTCTTGTAAGCTCTGGGAGAAAATTCTGTCTAAAAAAACCCTGGGTTTCTGCATCTGAAAAATCTAGACTCTTGAAGCACCTGAGAACTCTTGAACTAACCTACCAGAACAGACCCGGATTTTGCAGTACAGACATTGCCAATTTGTGATTGTCATTAGGCTCATTCGTGATCATTGGTTCGCTCTCATTTTGTAAAATCAGCCGATGCAGTTGGCGATTGCCCTGGAATGATCAGTCGATGCAACCAAGAGCGGCCTCTCGGTTTGAGATAGAGCTCACTGCGACTTAATTTTACGGATTACACACAAAAACGAGTTCCTTATCACTATCCGATTCTGCAGGAAGGCTTTATCCAAAGCAATTCTATTCCCTTCATCATGCTGACTATCATGCTTGGTCCTACTTGCAACGAAGCGGCCCCGTTTTTCGGATTCATGGGCGTCGCTGCAGCTCTGGTGTTCTCAAGTAAGATACGTCTTGTTTAAAGCAAAAGCATTGCTCATTTCGTTTACCTCAGACCTTGGATCGGCTTATGGAACTGCTAAGAGTGGCGTCGGTGTGTCGTCTATGGGTGTTATGAACCCTCAGATGGTCATCCGAAATATCATTCCAGTTGTTATGGCAGGAATTTTAGGTATCAATCAATATAAAATAAGTTTGCTTTTTCTCAGCTTTTCAATTAGGTATTTACGGCTTGATTGTCGGTGTGATCTTAATTCAAAATGGTGAGGATTTTGGAAGTGTTTCTTCACGTCTCATTTTCGGTCTGCTTAGTCACAACTACTGGATACTCCTTATACACTGGATTCGCCCATCTTGCATCCGGATTATCCTGTGGTCTGTCATCACTTGCTGCTGGTCTCGCTATTGGTGTTGTTGGCGATGCTGGTGTTCGTGCTAATGGACAGGTTTGCTAGCATCGTTATTATTGCATACCATGGGCTCAGTTTCTTAAAGCAACCACGGCTCTACGTCTCCATGATTCTGATTCTCATTTTCGCTGAAGCTCTTGGTCTATATGGGCTGATTGTCGCCATTATTCTGTCGCAGAAAATGCAGACCTGTACCGATGCTTAGGCATCGAATATGTTCATTAAACAGCATGAATTCCACGCTTTAATAACTTTGAATTACTTCATTGGAGGATGGTAGTTTGGATGGTTTCTTTCAAGCCAACGATCAGATTCAAATGGCCTCGACCCGGGGTTTTGCGAGCTCTCCGCTTTTACCCATATTTCTTCATGATAGATCTGGACGTTGTGTGTTCTTTGGCAAGGCCCCTTAGAAGCAATTGATCCATCTAGTTTTCTGTAGATTCCGTTTCCAGTAAAAATGTCGATCATGTAGCTGTGAATAGGGCATCGAATGCATGCTAAATCATCAGATAGATCCTAAATTGCTCAATGAGAATCCCATTGGGTATTCGCACCATCTGACTTCAATATTGCAATCTTTTAGATGCCCCGATTGATCTATGGACAGTAATTCAGTTCTTGGATTTCTATTTAACAACTGCGCATCCCTACGATAGCAATAGGCATCCAGAGCATAGGCTGTATTCGATTTATGACGAAAAATGACGATTTGTCGGTTGCTTACTGAAAACAATCTCCCTTTTCGCAAAGGAATATCATTTAAAGAGCATACATGAACATACCCTTTCAATTGCAATATTTCAGCGTTCTCTTGCTGGTTCGACATTGTTCAGGAAACGCCTATATGACTCGATAGCTCCAGCCTAGTAAACGAGATCAAAAATTGGAGATTGTTTTGACCTCTGCACAGTTGCAGTAATACTGTGTTATGTGATGGACAATATTGGCAGAACTTATAGCGCGGCCTTATCGCCTGTTGTTTATCTAACGCCTCCGTGCTTCGAGAGCAGATAGCGCTGCTACTCGTCTTGTCCCGGTTCCGCCATGGTTTCGTCAAATCACGATGTTGTACTGAACGAACTGATATCGCGGCTTAGGCTCAGTATGTAGCTGCACTGATGAAAATATCTGAACAACTGCCGGCGTTCCAGCGAGCAGCTGCTCGTATTAGATCTGGGGCGAAGCCAGTTGACCCAGCTGCTCTTAAAGAGGTTGTTATATCATAATTAGCAATACTTTATCACTTCAACGTTATTGTTGTGCAGCAACTAGGCGCAATCAAAGATATGCAAGCCGAAGTCTTTCTTCGTCGATTTACTGGGTTTGGTGAATCGGTTAGAAATGTCCCCAAGGAATTTGAAGCTTTTAAGGCACAGATGATTAATTACAAAGAGCTCTCAGTTCGTCAGGTTTGGCAAACAGCCTTACAAGTTTGTTTTGGCTTAATTCTATTTTTGCTAGGTGTTGGAAGGCGCTGTCGTCGCTGCTCGTATATTTGGATTCTTCTGTGTTGGCGAAGTCATTGGGCGACGAAACATAATCGGCTATGCGACACCGAATGCCGATCACTAACATAAATATTGTATTAAACGATCTCTCTCAAGCAATTCCAAGTTTTATATCAGCTCAGCTTGGGACATAAATGGTTTTGATTAAATTCCTCATATTGAGAATATCGATGATTCGTTGGAGTTTCAACAGGGTGCCATAATGGCCAAATAGAGTTGCATTGAATGCTCTTGGGTTCTAGCTTTTTGAAGTTGCCTGCATGGAGGTAAAGGACTTTGCCTCTATGGCGCTGAATGGCACAATGATCGGGCTGCGCCGTCTTTTTGACTTGTTCTTCTCTGACTTGCATCAAGTGAATGAAATCTGATTTTGATCTTAACAATCACGTGCCTTTTTTATTGGATCGGCCGATATAGACAATAGTCCTGTATGCTCGCTGGTTAAAGAATCATTCAATTAGGATATCATGCTCGACGGTGAGGCCATCGCTGGAGTCTCGCTTTGCATCGTTGTATGTTTAGTTCAAAAATGCCATCGATCTGTTCATTGAGTACGCTACAGGGCGGTATTGTTGACAATATTGGGGTGACTATTCAGAAACTGTCGCATCGGCATGCTCCTGGTGTTAAATACTTTATGAGGCCTTTTTGGATAATTGGAGTCTCTCTGTACCTTCTTGGAAATATTTGCAACGCTGTAAGAGCAGCGTTTTTCGTATCGTCTTTCATTAAGACCGCTAGGTCGGTCTCTCATTGGCTCCGCAATCAGACGTTGCAGCTGTCGGGTCGCTGACGCTGGTCTGGAATGCAATGTAACAAACGTAGCATATTGGTTTGAAAATATCTTATACTTTGCGTTTAGCAACGCTTACTGCATTTTGGGCGAAGAGCTTAATCGATACATTATTGTCGGTGTGCTTATCGTTATATTTGGCTCTCTTACTGCAGTTGCTTTCGGGACGCCAGCTCCAACGGCAACATTGGAGACAATATCGCACATCGACCTTTTCGCTATCGTTTATCTCTCGTTCATTGCTGGGTTTTTATGCTGTTGTGCATTGGTTATTAAGTCTGTACAACACCAACAGGTTTCTGTCATAAGTGCGGCTTTACAGCGTTTGATATTCTTCCAGGAGTGCGAAAGGAAACGAAGCGTACAGCAGCATTCGTATATAGATCCGCTACTCGTCGATAGAAATTTATACCCGCATTCGATACAAGAAAATTTGATCATCATTCCACCTAATTCACAACGCAAGGGATCTCTATTTGCATTCTTCAATCGTGAACTGTTCCTTTCAATTGCTCTTCCTACATGCACCGGGATTCTGGGGTCTTTTACTGTGCTTTGCGCAAGTATGTGGTTTTATTGGAATTTGGAGTACTTACGTGAATTGCAGAGGCATTTACTGTGCTTGTCAGGGCAAGCTTTGCTGATAATGCTTTCAATCATTTCAAATCGTGGCCCTTATATTTCGCTCTGTTCTTAACCCTGGCAATTGGCTTCACCCAGATACATTTTTTGAATCTTGCTTTGAAGTCCTATGATCAGCTAATCGTTGTCCCAGCTTTCGCTGTTTCCTTGGAAGCATTCAATATCTTGGGTGGCATGATTGTGTACAAAGACGGTGCGAATTTGTCAAAACTGCAAATGTTCCTTTTTGTACTATGTGTGCTGATATCTTTTTTTGGTGTCGCAGTAATCATCTTTGGTTTAAGGTTTAGAAGAGCAGTGTTGACTTCAGAATCCGAGGAAACGCCACGAGCATCGATAATAAAGTAATATATGATGGTAAAAAACGAATCCGCATATTGCTGATCATGCTGAGCTTAGAAATTGGAATGACAGCTATCAGCTATGCTTCTTTTACCTTAAAATCTTTTTACTCAAAAAAGTTTTTTGAATCAGGTTTCCTGTATTAAATTCATCAATAATACAGTTGCCTGCAAAAATATGATAGATCTTCTAGGTAATCGATAGATTTAAAGAGCAGTACATTACATGGACATTCAAAGGAATAAGGCAGGTTCCAAACGTAATACTAGTATATATTACGATTAATTAAATCATTTGAATTAGTTCAAATGATAGTTCGCCAGAAACAGACATGAACAAATTATGAAGTGTTTCAAGAACGAGCGCACAATTGGAATATTCCAATCGCTGTAGCTTGATAACTGAAAGTCTTCGAACTCTGACTTGGAAGCAGCATCGTTAATCAAACGTTCAAACTGAGAAGGCTCGAGGTCATCAGTGCGCTGCATAACGCTTGCGATTTCAGCCAGGGTCAATCCAGCAGCAACGGCCCGTTGCACAAAGAACGAACAAAGAACATAGGTCATTGCACTGTCATGACTGACGCCAATGCAAAGCAAGTTTGAGACGTCGTGCAGTGGGTTTAGATTGTTGATATAACTCTTGGTCTCCTCCGAAAAAGGAACGCTTGCCTGCCTCCAGGAACTCCAGCAGAAGTACAGGTCGCTGAGGTTTCGCCAGCTCGGTAAGCAGTAGCCGTGGTCGATAGGAACAGCACGAACTTGCTCTCTATCGCGAACAACTAAGATATTGCCTTCATGTCGGTCGCAATTGCCAATTCGTAGATCAAACAACCCGATTCGATGGATGTTATCAGCATCGAATAAGGACGATCCATACTCTTCGCAGGATCCATCATGCTCAATAAATCGCTGCAGGCTGCCGAAATCCACCAACTGCGATTTTGCCAACTGTACATTGGCAAACGTAGCCTTCGTTTCAGGAACTCCCGCAAAACCTTCATGATCGAGCAAAAACGCGGCGACCTCGTTGATACAAGAAGAGCCACGACTAATGCCGCTTTTTAACGCTTCGCCACTATTTTCAGCTTCTTGACTTCGCGGCTTGAACACCCATTCCGGCTTGTCTTTCGAACCGGGAATCGAACTCGTTAGTAAGTAAGCACCATTCAAACCCTTGCTATTGGCTGCCACAGGACGTCCAAAAAACGCTGGGGGCCCTCTGACAAGGACCCCCGCGTCTTGAGCTTCCCAGAACCGAACCGTGATTGAAACACAGCCCTTGCTGAAACCTGGCATGACCACAAGGGCGACATTCATGGTGGCGGGAGGGTACTGGTTACATCTCCATCGTGCTGGTTGGGCAACTAAACCAGATTCGTTTGGGGAATGATCTTGCGGATGTTCTAGAACACGAGCCGACGGCGGCGTGGGCGCGATCGGCGGCGGCGGCGACAACCTTTCAATAGATAGGAGGACGTCAGTTTTCTATGAATTTAAGGCGACTGAGGGGCAACCCTGCCAAACGTCACAGTACACGGTACACTTGGATCACGGGTTGCGTGATGGAATATTCCGTGGGTACGTCATTCACTTGAAAAAAGTGACTCACGCCTTTGCCGACTGGAGATTTCTGGTCGCGTCGTAGCCGTCGCTGGTCTCTTCCGTCACGCAGTTTTGCAAATATCCCTCGGAACCTTCGGAACCATGAGATTGCGGCCTTCCAAATTTGGCAAGTGTTATGGGCGGAGAAGTGTTATTGGTGGATATAGCCCATTTTAAGTGCGGATTTGTGAGGCTGGAAATTTCTTGCTGTAATATTGTTCTGGAAATCGTTATATGGTTATCTGGAAACTTTTTGGTGTTGTCGCGATCACGAATGTCTTCTGCAGGGCTTGCTAAACTCAGGGAAGCATGGCGTTCTTCATAATAGGCGGTTTATTCTGCTAATCTCGAAATCGGCATGTTATGTCGTTGCGCTTTATGCGAATTAGATGGTGGGTGGAGATGAATGACTAGGTAGGATATCTCGATGTTATCCCCTGACATAGCTTTCGAAACAAAAGGGACTTCTTCAAAGCGATTGCAAACGCTGAGATCCACATAGAAGCAATTTGCAGAACTGACGTATCGCCTGGCAAATAGATGTCGCCCGGCAGGAGCTTCGTAGGGGGAAATCACAAAACATCCTTTTGCTTGGAAAAACGGAACATCGCATAAGTTAAAGGCTGGTTAACGATTGATCTGCGACCCGTAATTTTCCACCTGAATCATCTGAACATTTTCCAAATGATCACGCCGCCCTAAGGTTTATAAGTACTTCAGATTATTATTGTTAGCATCAATGGAGGTCCTTCAGTAATGGGTAAAGGCCAAAGGCGATAATGCTGTCAACCTATGTCAGTTTCAATGAGAATTAGCATAAGTTGGCACTCTTATTTCCTGCAGGCAGAAACGGAAACGGTTTCAAAACAATCGAAAGCAAATTTGCTCCGAGCTCAATTTCGAATATGAATTTGACTGAAAATGAAACTTAGATTTTATTCCAATGAGAACTTTCCTTTCCCATAGCCAGTAAGCATCGGGTAGTTAATAACAATGGATCTGTGAGATCTAGCGAAAGATGTGTTCCAAAAAAACATTTTTGAATATTATGAAACATTCAGCAATACAACATGTTTTATAACTTAGTCGAAGATACTAGAAATCTGGAATCGCTTGGCTATACAGTTATCTAAAGTGAACGGCTGTGTATGAGGCGGTCTCACTATCGGATTTCTAACAGTTAAGAAGTTTACTTGAGTGGGGTGAGCTGTGCTACACCCCATCACCTCATCACCCTGTTAGACCATTATCTTTCTATCTTATTCAGATGCATATCAAGGGACGTGTATTCGTCGTGACAGGGGCTTCGTCGGGACTGGGCCATGCTGCCTGCCAGGCCGTCATCCAGGCTGGCGGTCGTATCATTGTAAATCTGTGTTTGATTTTTGGGCAAAGCTCACTCGATTGAAGGCCATTGATCTTAACCAAGATGTTGGGAATCGCCTGGAGTCAGAATTGGGTCCAGATTCTGTCATATTCATAGAAGCCAATATTCTGAATTCTGGTATTGATCGTCAAGATAGCTTACATTGTTTCGTTTATCTTCGGTTAGGTTCAATTGAAAATGCATTGGATAAAGGGATCGGCAAATTCGGGTGCGTCCATGGTTTGATTAACTGTGCTGGAATTGGGGCACCAAAAAAGGTACGCTAATTGCAAATTCTGGAAAACGTCTTATATAACTTCATTGTGGAAGGTTCTATCTTCTCGTGGTGTCATGGCATTGGAGGATTTTCAGAAAGTGATCAATGTGAATCTGATTGGCAGTTTCAACGTACTTCGCCTCGTTTGTGCCCGAATCGCTAAACAAGACCCAGTGACCAAGAGTGGCGAACGCGGCGTCATTATCAATGTAGCTTCAGTGGCGGCTTTCGACGGTCAGATCGGCCAAGCTAGTTATTCAGCTTCGAAAGCTGGTATTGTCGGGATGACGCTGCCATTAGCTCGCGAATTGGCTGCCCATGGCATTCGAGTGATGACAATAGCGCCAGGGATCTTCCAAACCCCGATGATGAGCGAATTATCGGAATCCGTGCAAAAATCATTGGCTGCTCAGGTACCGTTTCCAAAGAGACTCGGTAAACCTCAAGAATTTGGACAATTCTGCCTTACAATCATCGAGAACGAATATCTGAACGGAGAGACAGTCCGTCTTGATGGTTCAATTCGCATGGCAGCTTTATAAAATTGCTGCTCATAATTTTGCCACACTGTATTTACGTTGGTTTGAAATCAGCCTGATATTCGCTTCGAGACTCGCCTCTTGCCAAATTGACTACCAAAGTGTCAGAGAACTGCAATTACCAAACGGTAACAATCTGTCATACTTGTGGAACCAGTATTCTCTCTGATAAGGAGTGGTGATCGCCGAGTTTCGACATTGCTGTCCTGGTCGTACGATAGAATCTGATGACGTCGTGCTAGTGCGGAACGATGATTTTCGACTGTTGCTCATCTCAGCATCCTGCCAGCAAAGTTTAACAGAACGGTCAACATATCGTGACATTCTACTTCGTTCTGCAATGCCACGTCTGTGCCATTGTTACTAAATCGAAACGAATCGTTATATTCAGTTTGGGGATCCCAGCTTAGGCCGAGGTCTTTCAGCCATGCTGGCGCGACAGATTTCGTTTTCTGTTCTGGGCCAAGATGAATTGCCGGACGAGAATCGTACAGAACCGCACCTGTTTTGGCAGGCTTTTTCAACTTGATTGGCTTTGGTTGATGTAGCGGCTGTCTAGGGTAAGGGATCCGTACAGCTGTAAAGCTGATTGGAAATCAGTTGAATGAGGTTTGGACAATAACCGTCGAACATATATGGCTGGTTGTATGTCTTTGATGGGGGTAGGTTCACGAGAGACGTTCGTTCACAGAATTGAACATCTCCAGAAGGATGAACTTGGTGATACAGCGATACGGTCATGAGATTCTCATTATTCACTTCGCCATAGTCATCATCGCCTTTCGACTCTAACTTATGTTCAGCTTTGTTGGTAATGATCGCAATATGACCAATTTCTGTTCACCTTTGCGATCTTTGGCAATTTTTTCTATATAGCGACATCGAGAATTTCGGGTGATAAAATCTGAATAAAGCGGCTTCAGTTTGGGGTGCAACTGTTGAAGCGACCTACCATGGACATAGACGTCGTTTCGATTGGATGCTGCCAGAGCCTCGCTTACGATCGAATCGACGAACTGACTTTGAACAGGTTAGGATCATGCATCCGAAGATTCGTGTATCTTTACCTTGAAGATCTCAGCACCATATCGCTTTAAAATGAACATGTCAATGCAACACCACGTCACAGACAAGCTGCAGACAAAAACATAAAAATTAGGCATAGTTCTTCTCTGGTCTCTACAGATAGAAACACTGAGTTGTTATCGGCTTGTACAGCACAGACTATTGCCGATCACTTTGAACAATGAAAGAAACGCCTTTTAGGTCATTCCCTAGGAAAAGCTAAGGCATTGGTAAAATATCGATATTGTCCCTTTTCTGCTATCAATACCCGTTTGACACTCATGAACAAGTACAGTAAATGATAATCAAGCGAAAAGAAAAATGGGCCGCGTCGATCCAGCAAGAAGATTTATACAATTGACACAGCGAAAAATTGATTCCTTTGTTTGCGGAATCGAGCATCGTATTATCACGTCGTGTATCTCAGTATCTGGCACTTGGTGTTTCGATCAATTCAAGTTTATTTAACGCTTAGGATAAATTATATGTTCAGACGAAATCTGTCAAAAGGCCCAAATTCCAGAGAGGTCGCGCCGTCTTCGAGTCATGTCGTTATACTGTTACAGACGGACCGGAACACATTCATGCAATGTAATGTTACCAGGCTTCTATGGGGAGCTTCGTGATAAAGACGATCCTATGAAATGATCGTCATTTCTGCAAATGACAACAGCAAACGAGTTCGAGGAGAACTGTTAGCCGAATTTGAAAGAAAGTGATTTTATACGACACCCTTATTTAACACCAAGGGGTTGATCCCGCTCAAACCTTCAATGTCGTTGTTGCGATTGAATAGTCTAAGTCACACTTTCATACCGCTAGCCCGCATGCTCTCGATGATGAAGCAATTTTTGAATACTGGCACTGCTCTGTCTTGCGTCGCTTCTGTCTATAGATTGACCAGGCGTTAGTAGCCAGGGATTTTCCTCAACTGCTTCATTTCATACACGTTGGAAGTGAAACTGCAGGAACCTGGAAAATTTTTACATAGACCCAGTGGGCGGTCATCACAACTGCTGAAAACCCAATCAAGCAAGGATGATACTATTTCAATTGTGACACTTTGTATATATATAAATTATGATGTATAACCACACAATTTTACAATTATTGTACATAACGCTTAGAAATTTAATCAGATATCGTTAAGAAGCCTATTGGCGGTTGGATATTCTTCATGAATCCCAGAGAAGAAGCGAGAGTAAAGAGTATCTTGGATTGGATCTGTTTGCTGATCTTGGTTAACAGGCGGCGCCGTCTCCATAACGCATGTTCGATAATATTCGTCACTGCTTCTACCGGTACTTTCCAATTTTGAAGCGGTTCAATCTACTGAAAGAGTTCCTTCAAAACGGCACCTTGTATGGATGGCCGGCATTCTCGCCAAGTTCGACCAATGCCGCTTTGCTCTGAATGCCATAGTTTGAAAAAAGCTGGCAGAAATTGTTACTAATTCTTCAGAAGTCTGACTCAGGTAAGCCCCTATAAATGTTCTCACAGATCGTCTTATGTGCTATATCGATAAAAATCAGCAACTGCCCGTGTGTTCTAGTTGGTTCATGAAGCAGGACTTTGAATCCTGAAACCAGGGTTCGAATCCCTGCGTGGGCTTCCTTTTTTTTATCATGAAGTTGATGCGCTCTGAATGGCACGCGCAGGTGCATTGCTGGAATCTCAATGTACGTGCTGTGGTGTAATCGTGATGTCCAGAAAATCGCCGGCGATACCGAATGCGAAAGAATATCATGTCTATCTTGAACGATGTGGCATTTTAGGTGAAGAAATATTCGGTCTCGCTATGAATTCTACCCATTTGCTTCCTAGATATTCTGAGAAAAGTTACGAGTGAAATCTTAGAACGCCCATCGCGAGCTTCGAGCGTTTTTGTCTACGCTGAACGGCGTATTCGGGAGCTTGGCGAGCAACGACGTCAGCATTTGTTTCAACAAGGGTTGGTTCGCCAGCGGCGTCATTTCCCTGTAAGTCAACGTCTACATAATCGTCTCATTCGGTTTATTGCTGTTAGGTCTGCACCACAAAACTGGAACGCCATTTACCAGCATTGGCGTTTGGCAAGGAACTCCCAGATCCAGAAGCAAGGGAGATTTTCGAGCGGAAGAAGCGCTATCATGGGCCTCTGGTCATTCGGTATCGACGACCACCGCAGCCAACAAAATTGGAGAAATTCCTCCATTCTGGTATCGCGTTGTTTAGGGTTTCTTTCATGTCTTTTCACATTGTGTAGTTGAACCGAAACGAAGCAATCGTGTAAAATTACTGAAACCAAAGCCGATTTTAAAAGCAAATTCCCCTACTAATGAGGACGAATATGTGTCTGATTTTGAGGGTGATTTCGACCATGCGGTCGTCGATCCTCCGAACCAAAGTTCGGTCATACCTGAAGAGAAGACCGACATTGATGCGATTCCGCAGCTGGACAGCATTGAGCAAGATCACGCAGGTATGCTGGAAGTGCCATCACAGAATCCCGAAGAATCGAGCAGTCGAAGCTTTAACACGATGGGAATATCCAACGCTGTTCAGAGTTTGAATCAGCCGATAGAATCATCCTACCCTTTACAAACAGAAAGTGTCGAAAGTCCAGTGAGATCCTCGGCTGTAGAAAATGTTATCCAATCGAAAGAAAGCAGCGACGAGCAAACTGAAATCAAAAAAGCGCTGGAAAGGTTGATAGGGACAAATGCTGAGCCGGGCAAACTAGTGAGAAATTCAGAATGGGAAAAGGATTATCAGAAGCTGCCTGAAAAAGAAGTTGATGACGATGAGCTAAATAGCCTATATAAACCCCTCACTGAATAGTCACTGTCTTACAGATTTCCGGCGTAGATGAAAGAATATTTATTTATATCACATAAACTTCTTCAGTGCATAGTCGATCTGAGCCTGGGCATCTGCAGGTGGTGGATTCCCAGATTTGACCGATTTCACGATCTCCGACACCAGCGGGTCGGGTAGCATACGAGGCAGGAACAACAATAGCAGGAAATCGGAAAATTTGGTCTAGAGCGCCCAGTTAGAATAAACAGATCGAGATTAAACCGTTCCTACTTGAACTGGCTCATTATTATGAACTTGCAGATGTGCAGCGAAATGAGCCTCGGTCCCGTTGAACGGGAAGTGCTGGAACAAAAACTCAGAAAACGACCGCATAGAATGTACTGGTCCAGTACCAAAAACTTAAACCCGGGCTGGGGATTATGCGGCTTCATTGGGACGACTTTAACGAGCAGTTCATCCGGCAAGAAATCGTCACCTGGCTTAACTACTTTATTCTTGTAGATGACCGACGACAGCAAATCGCCTTTCTACAAACATTCGTGAGATAGAATTGCACTAGCCGCAAGCTTGTAGCACCTTGGCGATCCTTGGCTTTAAGAAGCCGATTTTCGATCCTTCCTCGATAATTCCGTCTCTTTCCAGAGCAACACCTGACCAATCAGTGTCGGAAACACCACCATCACCTGTAACAGATTAGAATACCTTGGTCTGAGATCTGATAGGCTTTCGGCTCGATGTGGCCTTGTTTATTGTACTGGAACACCATCGTGACGAATCGTGAATGCCCAAGTTTATCACAATATCTAAAGCAGAAATCATGAACTGGTGTCAAAAACAAAAACAATGTTCAACTTGAGCTGAAACCGTGCAGCCTGCCGAACTTCCCGAGCGCTAAGAAACACTTCGCCTCCTAAACAGAAACCGAATTGAGAAAAATTATCGAAACTTGAAGATGGTTTCTTGTACCATATGCGGGATCATCTCTCGGAAGTGTGGTGACAGCCCATCCTACAGGTTCCAAGCCTAAATCGGCAGCTATTTTTAGGTTTCTCTCCTCATGAGGATCTTTCAGCAAGCGAACGCCGTCCGGGAGACCTTCACACAACAATTCAGCCCGGTCCCGTAAAAAATCAAGCTTAGAGCAACCTTCTTGGGGAGGCATATAGACACCTTCAACCTCCGCTCGAATCGCCCCTGATTACGATGTAATAAGCGCTTAACCGGCTGTGCTAAAAACGTCGCCTACCAGTATTGCCAGTTTCGGTCGGTTCATCGACGTATCTTCCGAACAGAATCGCAGCACGTTGTAGGCCGGGATTCGCCGACCATTGCTTATTGAACCTTTCACCAGCGGCGATATCTTTGAACGAAATTCCATCGCAGTATCGGTATGGCTAACGGACTCCCTAAGTCCCTTCCATCTACCAGCATGCAGAACGAACCTGAAGTTTCAGCACTGCATTTGGCGGAGCACATTTGCCACAGACGCCATGAGGCCAAGGACGATGGCTTCCATCACAGCGAGGCTTCCCGACATATTCGATTTTCGAAGGCGGTGCACATAAATGGCACACGGTCGATGCTGAGTGCTTAAACCTGAAAGCACCGAATGTCCTGAGAGCCAAGTCTAAACGTATTTGAGAGCCTCATACCGACACAGAGCTCGTTTCTCATTCATATATTGTCTGTATGGGATCAGGTCGAATTTCAGCGGTTTGTTGGGGTCGTAAGGCTCCGAACCTTTCACGCCATCGTCCTCTGATTTTTCCTCTGGCGGGATGCATTTCGGGCAGAATGCACTCGGCGGGTGTGTGCAAAGCCACGAGGCGAGCGGGTCGTCAGGCGAGGCTTTCGGCATCTGTTGATGCAGACGTTATGATCCGATCGCCGCAAATAAACAGCCCTTACACAATGCAGGCAGCGACCTTTGACGGAATGCTGACATTGTGGTGTCAGCTTGAAGGTGGACGATTGCTCAGGAAGAACGTCCTTATCAATCAAGATATAGAGCATCGTGCCATGGTTGATGCCCAGCGATCCGATCGCCATTTCCCCATCTGCATTAATCCACTACACAAATCAGCTCGATGACGATCGCTGCGTCCAAAACCGACTTCTGGATTATGCAATTGGCGTCTGGAGATTTTGAACTTCCCATCCGGGACGTCGAACTTCCTGGCGATCTACAAATGGTCAGCGGTCCCGGGACGATTCGGGTTCCAGCGAACCTGAGCGACTAACGTGGACCACGAGGTCGCCACCGACTCTACATCGACACGTTTGAAGCCCTGTGCGCCCTGAACACGAACGGTTACCATTATGATAGGGTCGGCCACTATACCCCGCCACCCCAATCTCTTGAACAGATACTTCTAATGTTGCGTGGATTACAATCACGATGATTGTAGCAAAGTAGGCGATGGTGTCAGCTGAATTGAGATGATTAACGGTACCCTACAAGAGCAGCTCAAAATGTTTGGTCACTGATACCAATGGTTTATTGGTCAACAGACGCAGCTGCTTCAAAACGATTACATCTAGACTGATACAGATTTTCTAATCGCATCTTCATCTAAGTAAGCCACTATTTCTCAAATGCCAGAATATGACAGAATAGCAGAGGCTCTGTATTTGGTTTGAGGCTCCATTTTACAAGGAGAAGCTTTCGTCACCTCGAAATTGCATAAGCAGGGCATTCCTGCGGTCATGACTCCAATATCGGGCCTTTGCAACGCATGTTCCAGCATTTTGTAGCGACAGAATTCGATCCAATTCGATCTCACCAAATCGTCGATTAGATGACAAACGCTACTCTGGATTAAAAACATTCGACAGCCAACTCAATCCCTTTCGACACACAGCGCGGTATGCATGAAAACCAAGCTGAGATTCGATTCGTAACCTACAGCTTGATGAAGGGCTCCTTTCTCTGTGTTAACTTCGGAGCAGCACAATCCTGGCAATGAAGCAAAATCCAAACGTTCGAACTCCGCCAGCAGTTTGTTCGAGTCATGAAAGCATCGGAGAGGTGACTGGTTCTGATTGCATCTGGTTGGCCTCCGAGGGAGCTTCATTCTACAACTAATCATTTGTTGCAGTTCGTTATCGTACATTATGGATACGGAAGAGCAACCGCAGACATCGACTGAGGTTGTTCCAGGGCGTCCTCGTCGAGCAGGCAACGTACGGGTTCCTGAAATTCGCCATCGCCCAAGACTAGCGAGTCGATCGCGGTCGCGGTCGCTAACACCAACGCGAGAAGAGCAAACTGAACTGGCGAAGGACGACCCTCTGTTAAGAGAGCAACAAAAGAAAGAGTATCTGGCTGATAAGACGAACATTTTTGAATTGAAATCGACTATGAAGATTTATAACCCCCCGCCTCCTGAGATTGTTCTTGAGCGTCAGCAGCCACGTCGTCATAATTCATAAGACCTGATCGTAAAGTTTTCTCATAATGATGTTATATTACAGACTCGCTCTGTCCTTTGGCGGTTGTCCAGCTCCATATTGCGTTTATTTGTTTTCAACACCTTTGTTCTAGTTCTATCGGTTCGTGCATTGACAAGTCGAAATATGTTGAATGATTTTATGATCTCGTGGAGGCGTGCTCTAAGATCGTTAGCAATTAGTCGATGCGTTTTGGATCCAATCGAGCGGGCACTGGGCTAGGCTGTCGACTATCAGTTTGAAACACGAATCCGACAAGGATGAGAGGGTTAGGAACGCAATCTGAAACAGTCAGAAGTCTTCTTTGAAGAAGCGGTATCAGTACCGATCGCCGCCGCTAATATAGCAAAAGAGTAGAACATGAGCAAAGAAGCGACATCGACGTTTAGCGCCAAGCAATGATTTAGACTGCATTAAACAATGCTAAGGAGAGCTTCCTAGTAAGTATGGGTACAAGGGGAATCGACTTAGGTCGACTCCCGGTTTTCCCCCACGACTCCGAGTCGACACAGCCAATAGCTCGATCCGAGTCGATTCGACTCAGTCGTTGCCACCCCTAGCTCTGAGCGATACTTCTCGGTTTGCCGTTGTTACTGGCTCCAGAATTTGGTGGGATTCCGATGGGATTCAAGCACCAATCGAAAAACGATGTACTTTTTAAAAATCTTCAAATGCCTTTACTCGCAAAATAGGCGCTATCGTCGGGCCTATCAAGGAGAAGGCCGAATCGCTTCCAGCGATGAGATACATAAAAAGCCCAGAATGCAAAGGTTCATCCACTCACATCCACAGCACGAACGCAAAGCAGATTGACGACCAGCTTGGTTTGTGAAGTGAGATAGATTAAGGGAGTGTCCATGTACCAGTATAACTAGGTAGGAAGAGGCCACATACGCTTGAGACAAGTCACCTCTGTGTAACGAGAGTTCCCTCTTCGAGTCGCTGTTACCCTCGTCGATTTTGCAGCTTCTTCTAGAGCCTTCATAGTGCTTGCCGCTGAGCTACAGACGGTGTTTGACGCCCGTTCGGCTTCCTCGCGACGGTGACCGGCTAGACCTGGCCGGTTCATTGCGAAGCCAACATTCGAGAACAGTCGGGATCATTATTCGCGATCCCGACCGTCCACTTCAGGTTCTTTACTTCAGATTATGTCGGAATCTAGGATTACCGACATCGTGGCACGATTGGATGTGCTGCCGGTGAGTCGGTCGGTGGCCGGCGTCTGCTCTATCGATGGGCCCTGCCTTGAAATCATCGAGACTGAAGAGCGATTCTGTGAGAAGCTGGCGCTTCTTGACCAGCACTTTGTAAAGCGACTTCGAGCTGAAATCGAAATCAACTCGTACAGAGTCACTCAGATCGACGTTGATACCGTTGATAAATGGTTTCCTATCATTCCCGCATTATTGGAGCAGCATCGGAGCCTGTTGAAGTTTCTTAACGGTCTGTGAAACCCGAAATGCACAATCGTTTCGAATAAGTGAGCTATATAGCTGGAGGCATCATCGGTTTGGGATTACGATTTAAACATTTCTTTAAATCGACGAAGCAGCTCTATGGAGATTATGCCTCCCAATTCCAAGGTGTGTCTGACGATATCAGACAAGCGCGTGACAACAATCCCTGGTTAAATACGTTCATTCGCGTTTCCGAGCGAGTTACCAAAGACTCGCTGCTGTCATTGAGAATTGCACCCATCCAGCGTAGTACGTGCCTCAATTTTTATTCCATCGGGAGAACCTTATCGATGACAGTTCCACGTTATACAATAATGCTGACAGCGGTGCTAAATAGCTTGTCTGTGGATCGTGTTGCCGAACGGAAAGCCGTTCAAGGTCGCTTTTTTTGTCCGAAATCTGAGTACTGACAACAGCTTAGAAGCGATTAAGTATGTAGAGCAAACATGCCAACATATTGACAAAAGTGCCAGTCTTACCGAGCACTCGCACCTGGTAAGATTTGCAGCCTTTGCATCTAAAAGGTTTTAAGGTTTCCAGCAGGTGAGGCGAATTGAGCAAGATATGTTCCAAGGACGCATCCGATTACGAAATTCCCAACATCGGAGATTCATCTATCAAGGAACCTTGAACAAGGTGGGTCAATTATACTTAGATTCCACTGATAACTGAACGGAAATGAAAAAACAGATGTATGCACAAAGCGCTCGACATGTGAACCGCATGAAAACGTAGTTGTTACTGGTGAAATCGGGACCATACTGACGTCTTTTTGCCAGATACACATTTTTGCTCTTCTCTGATTGCTTGATTTATGCGGATCTTGATGCTCCTATAGACAAGCGCTTGAAACACGTCCTAGATTTATCACAAATGCGAATTATTGATGTACTTGACGGTCAGATTCCAGGCGTTGCGAATGCCTTTCGTATCCTCAGTCGAACCAAGGTCAGAGTCGAAGTACATTATTGATTGGTATCTAATCAGAAACATATAGGTGATTGTAGTGTGTTCAACATCAACGAATGAGAAACGATTCTGGATCAATATTTTATTGGATCAGATTGATGCCGCTGTCGCCGCAGCGGGCTCAAGGGCAGAATCTCCATACAATGTAGGTTCTGTTTGAAGTGAAAAATTTCTCAACTCAATCAACTAGAATTTGGAAAAGACAATCAAACTGGAGCCAGAACGCCGTCCGTCAATGACGTGGCCAACAAAATTTTCCTCATTAACGATGACAACATTTTCGCAGTAAATTAAGCGGTAACGTGCAGACACTACAGGCTAGAGTGCCTGCTCGGTAACGGTAGTCCAAGTTAATAAATTATCACAAAGAGCGCATTCTCGGTTTGGTGAATGAGAGAAAGCCAGAGCGCTGAGGAATCTTTGCTCTTTTGAGTTGCGTTTCTTCAACCTTGAAGTGAGGTTTTGATGGGCCACTGGTTTCGCATTTCACCTTGTGTCTTTCCATTTTGACATTTTCCACTTTGCCAGAACCAAAAGCCTCGAACTGCCTTTTAAATTGTTTTCCTTCCTTCCGCATCTCGACTTTGGAAGTAGCTGGTTCATATTTGGCATCAAATCGTGATACTTCGAATTCAGCTACGTGTCGTTGTGCGGCTAGAACAGGGATTCCACTTGATATGCTTTGACAATCAGGCATATGTTCAAAGCAGTTGGCATACTCAGATGGCCTGAGCACATTCAGTAACCAAATCTTGAAAAGCGGTTGTACGCTTTACATATGACGTTGCTGGACAGCATATACAGGATGAGGGACAGGCAGCTGTCGACCTGAAAAACTCGGGCTGGAATCCGACACAAAATTTTGCGATGATCTTTTTGTATCTTCAAACACAGATGCAACGTCTTGGTTCGATCCCGCATAACGCCCATTGTCTGGTCTATCTCGTAAACTCAATGCTCCAAAACGCTTCAATATGCCAAGACAGCTTCACCTGGATTGTGCAAACGATGCTAAGTTTGACCTGTATACACCACTACAGTTATAAATGTTATTAACAGCTGCAGATTGGCTTCGAAATAGTGGATATACCTTGAGTACAGGGATGCTGAAGTTGAAGTGGACACAGCTGTAGGTGATACAAAGAACTCTTGGTTTCTCATTCCAGACGCAACCTTTGAACTATCAGTGAAAGGGGGTTATTTGGTGATAACTGGTACATTTGAAGTGTTTAGTACACTGTCATCATACTTGAAGTCGACAGATGTGCCTGGCGGAAGCGGGCCCCTTGACTGACAGAGCCTTGAAATATGTTGCATTTGGTACGAGACCTGACTCGTTGATGGCCTTTGCTAGCAGCAATTGATCAGTCTATTACTGTATTTGGCAAAATATAGTCCAAATTACGAACTATATAATTTGCAGTCACCGATGTTGATAAATGAGACTGATATGAGTTCTGAAGATGGTTCGGTGTATAGCTTGGTGCCTCTTCCATGCCATGCAGGTGTCGATTCTGCATGATTCCTTGTTGAGGGTTCCTAATTGGGAATGATTCCATTTGCAAAACATTGCATTTGGTCAAGATGACCTTCGATATTGGAACGCTGGGGTCTGGGATTCAGATCTTGCAACATAACCCAGTTCTGGTGGATGTTTTACTACGACTTCCCCACACCCCGCAGGAATTTCATTAGAAATGGATTTGGAATCAACTGCTCGTTGGGAGATAGGTTGCATTTCTAGGTTTTGACGGCCAGAGTCAATGACAAGCATCGAGCTGAAGTCTATGAGAACCAAACTTCTAACAACCAGAAACATTCGCACCTTGCATTTTGGGAAGTCGAAGAAACCGTTGTGCAATCTGGTTGATTGAAAGGGGGCTTTGAAAGTTGCAGGCTAGAACAGGTTAGCATGCCTCAAGATTCAGAAAAGGAAATAAAACCTTGCAGATTGAAACCCGGGGGAATTTACTTTGGGATTTGTTTGGTTGTCTGGACTTTTTGACATGAGTGAGCTAAGACCGTTATCAGTTCCAATCAATCAGGAATCACAAGAATGTACGTTGCAGATTGAAAACCCGATGCAGATCTGACTTTCCACATGGATTCACTTTGAGATTCTTGCATCTTTCTTAATGTTTTCTGATACGGCAAATGCACCTTAGATCCATCACCAGAATCAAATCGCCTTTGAAGATTCTTATGCTCGCCTTTCGGTTCCCAAAACTCTATACTTTTCGGCAATTCTTCGAAAAACCGTGACGGGATGACGCTTTCGCCTTGATGGGTATATTGGACGTAGCTAAGATATAAATGGGACTTTGCTCTGGTTAAAGCTACATAACAAATTCTTCTTTCTTCTTCGTAGTGGTCTAATGAAGAATTATTTAAAGTTTCGTTATCATTGTGCCCGTTCTTTTCACACAGTAAATAACTTTCAAAGAATGACAATGAAAACTTACCTGGTGCATAACGTTTTCAACTGGAAGAGTCCCCTCGTTAAAACGAACAACAAAGACGCATTCCCCTACAGTCAAATCACTTACATAATCTCGTGAATTGCACATGGGCTGTACACTCTTTCCCTTTGGCTTGATGTACAGTTGAAAGAGAAACGCGATTCTTTGGCTGATCTGAGTTTCTATCATGAGAGGCCGCTTGATTGGCTTTAAACTGGCGACAGAAAGCCTCCAAACGAAGTTTACGAGCATCGGCTTCTTTTGCAGCATTCAACAATTTTTTCATTTGCACTGTAAATCCGAGTTCAGAATAAAAAGCCAAACCCGTACATCGCAAGCACAACACACCGTTATCATTGCCGGTTGAGCATTTCGCCAGTGAATCAATAAGCTCAATGGATTGAACAGCTGACAGAGACTTCGCCTGAGTTCGCAATGTCTTGATTAAAGACAGAAAATCTGCCAGCTTCTGTTTAACATTTTGCCGCGAAGATAAAACCAATCGCGAAGTTGTCTATAATAAGACTTAAATTGAGAAAGATAGGTGATGCCTTAAAAAGAACCTTAAGAATATCTTTTTCTCCGTCTAACTGTTCTTTGATGTTCTCTATAGTTTTCTTCCCTATGCCCTTTGTTCCTTTGATTACCTCAAAGAAGGCGTTGTGGAACTATGATGATGTTTAACATAAAAGAAATATCATCGCGCAACTATGGATAGACCTGAGTTTCTGTGCAATCAGAAAGAAAAATTAATTCGCAAAAAGCCAGTATGCGTCTAGTCTGGGATGTAAATTAACAGGCACGCTGGTGATGTAGCTAGGTCCCAGAAAATACCAGTTTGGGAAGCTTTTTGCCATTCGTTATTCTACGACTATCGTCTTGGACCATTTCAAATGGTATATTGGCCTAAGAGGATCATCAAACAAGAATTTAGAAACAGCCATTACTAAACCTGACGAAATGCATCTGGAAACGCGTTCAAAACATTCCTGACACGGCAAAGGACAGCGATTTCAGACAATCTAAGCAGATCTTAATCCAAGGTAAACACACTCAGCTTTGGCCAGACTCCGTCTGCATATCGTTATGATGATGCAATATTTGAGTAATTATATCACGAATCTCAGCTTGGTGATCGTAACAGAACCGCACCTGCAGATCAATGAGATACACTATCGACTTATGTATCTCGCAAGCGGCTGACTAGACCTTTACCGAAGCTCCAGCATCTTTCTTTGTAGTAAGCATTTTTACAGTACGTTTGGAATTAAATCGTATGAGGCTGTCTGCTGCACAAATGATCTGAGGGGTGGATCGATAAGTCTGATCAAGGATGATAGTCTGTATGTTGGGGAGAAGCGATTCGAGCATTTTGAATCTGAGATGTCGTTATTACAGATGCTGAGCAGAGTTGGCAACGTACGTATGACTAGAGCCACAACGAAACCCGAAAATGGATTGGTCTTCATCCCCTGAATATTAAGTTAATGGCTCAGAATCTGTTCTTGTCAAATTATTTACTTACCGCAAACAGTAAGGTTCCCTGTTTCTCCGCGTAATTGAATTATGAGCTCCAGTTGGTTTGGTGACACATCTTGAAACTCATCAACTCTGAACAATTGTAAATTTTAGAATAGACTGGGGGAGAGACCCTACAGAATATGCGTCCATTGCCTGCGATAAGATTCTAGGATTTTGGGATTTTCCTGAAACAACTGAACAGTTACTGGTATAAAATCATCAAGATCGATCATTTGTCCAGATTTCTAGGGAAAGTAAGTGATAAGCGAAGCAGATCAAAAATACCAACGAGAGTTGCCGTATAAGCTTGAAGCACGAAGGCGTGCTCGCTGTCATATTGGGCTGGGCTCTCATTACGTCTCTTTGTTTTCCCGATGAAGTTGACGAAGTAGTCAATAGTTCGGCTGCTAAGCTGATTGCGATCAGCCTCATCGTCGTCATCGTCAATATCAGAGTGCTGGCTGTCGTCTGCATCCTCATCTTGATTTTGTTTTTTTACAGCTTTTTTTCTGAGCTCAGCATGGATTTTAGATCCGATTTCTCCCCAGTCACACTCCTCCTGCTTTAAACGCGAGTTTTTCAAGAATCTCAAGCTGTTCTCGACCTGAAACAGCACGTTAGTTGTGACACAATGCTACAAAACAATGTCATACGATTAGCTTTTTAGTCTTCTTGTCGACTATTTTTGGAGATGTTAAAAACTCGCAGCGCTGATAATGACTCCTTATTATCCATAAGCATAACTGATGAAATGTTAACGTTCGAACTGATAAAGAATCGCTATTCGCCAGCAACTTTAGGATGCGGGTCTTCATTTCATCGCCTGAGTTACAATTTAGGCATTAGCAACAAATCATATTCAGTTGTTTGTGCACACCTGCATTTCTTGTGAAAGTAACAGCTAGAATAGAAGCAGCTGGAATACACAGTTCGTCAATGAGGTAGGCGATTCTCATAGTCAGAGTCATGGTCTTTCCGCTTCCAGGGGCTGCTAAGATCATTAACGCATCCGAGCCTGCATACCGGACAGCCTGCTGCTGTCGTTCATTCAGTCGGCTCATATCCAGCTTCGCCTTCGAACGTGGAGTAGCCGTGTGCGACAATGACCCCATCGCTCTAGCCCATTTTCCCTATTATTTCATAAGACGAATGTAAGGAAGATATGAGCCTTATTGAAGTACAGGGGAAGGCGGGCGTTGGAACGACCATGACATGGCAGCTCGTTTGGCAAATTTGAACGACAATGACGTGGCAGCTCGTTCGGTAACAGAATGCGGTTGCGCAGACAGACGGCTGCAGGCATGCAGAGCCCCCCACCTTCAAGGAAACAACACAGCTAGTTCCAGACAGTCAGCGCTGAAACAACGGATTTTACCATCATCAGGGCGCGAAAAGCTTACTGCGTCCGACAGCATCCATTCAGGTTGTAAAGCTACAGCTGCTAGTTTGGTTCAACACATAAGATGTTCGAATAGAGAATGGCAATAGTGAAATGTGAATTGCTATTTTTTTATGATTCAATATCCTTCAGAGAATGTTGAGCCGAGCCACGTTTGAGAGGCTGTTGCTGCTTCGTTGGATCAGGAGCCCAACCGATCATGTAGACCACCTAATGGATATTATCGTAACAAAACAAAATGAAATTATTGCTCTACATGAAAACTGGCCGGAATAAGGCCATTTTGATCGGCGTACATCGCTTCGTAAGCGCTGGCAGCGGCAACGAAAACGTCCTTTGAAACAAACGGCCGCCGGGCCAATGCAACATTGTTTTCCCCCATTTCTTGCAAATGAGCCATCAAAGTAAACATGCTAGGTTCGGTGAATACAGAAATTTGACAGCATCCAGTTTGAATTACTCAGGATATTGGCACGTGATTTCGTCGTTATCGATTGTCGATATTACGAATCCAGCTTCTTGTAGCAATGCTCCAGCATCGCTGGGATTAACCATTGCTATTGATGGTATCAACTATGAAACTTCCAAAATAGTAACGAACTTCATACGAGAAACATGCGGGCTTAAACCGCCCAGCCGTTCCATGTCAGCAATTGCAAATGCAGATCTATTTGAAAGCTCGATCAGGAGGAAAATAAAACAAGAAAACTCTTACCGCAACTCCTGTAAAGTGTCTCCGCCAAGCATTGCTCCAATGAAGACGCCGTCAGGCCGCAGCGCCTCTCGAACCTGTTTAAGACAAGATACGAGATCATTGACCTAAACGATTAAGACACGCGGCAGCAGGAAGTCTACAGGTGATACCCAACTTAAAGAGAGCGATGATACCACCATATCAATTTGCCCAGGTGCTAAAGGGAGGAATTCCTCATCAGCACAGACATGATGCAGGTCCGGTCCTAAAGATGCATAAATAAATGTAAACGCAACCCTTCAATATACCATTTGGATTCTGGATTTGATTCGACTTATTGTATAAGACGGTCTCTAGCGAAGAGTCTATCTGAATAAGTTTCTTGATGGACCCGAGTCCAGGCGTTAGATGTTTGGCAATATGTCCATGACCGCATCCCAGATCAACACAAATCGGCAATTCTCTTTTAACATCCTAGCGTAGCAGTTGAGAACTAACCAACTGCTGTAATCAAGAACAATTTACACCCGAATTCTATCTACAACACGACGGGCGACTTCGTCGCGTAGATAATGAAAATAACCAGTCGAGTCAGCACGAGCCTTCTGAATTCGCTTCAATCCTGTTCAGCCACATAAGCAGTAAGATGCTGCAGTGATCTGTATTATCTACTTCGATCAAAAACTTGGGCGCCAGTCGTGGACATGAATCGGCGTCCAACCCATGACAATAACATTGTGCGCATCTTTTCCGATTAATGTACTCCGATAAGGTTTATCTTCAAGTCAAGAATCAATTCGCCATTCAAAAAGCTGCATCTTGCCTCATGACAGAATCCAAAAGTCGGAGATATACATCTTTTTCAGCAAGTATTTGCCTTTTCTCTACCAAAATAACTTAAAAAGCGAATTTCGAGACAGAAAGATATCGACAATTCACAACGAGAAATGGTATAAGATAAAACGTGATCACTTGGGAAAGTTGAGGACAAACTATAGCTGAATCAGCGGAAAAATCTTGAATAGAGCTGGCGAAGGGCATCGGGATTCGGAACGTGATTCATAATCGGAAGTGAAACCACTGACACAACTGTGAGAAGTTCCGAGTTCCAACGGAAGATGAAATATTATTAACGAGGACAGCTGAAAAAGTGCGTGTAGTGCTGAGCCTAGCGGGTAATTGCGTCCGACATGGCCTTCAGTCTTCAATCGATTCTTGCTCAACGAAATCTCCTCTCCTAACACTTTTCAATTTACCAACTAACAATGTCGTCTGTTGAGAACGCCAGCTCTACCGAAGCCTCAGTCGCTGAAATCGCTGAGACTGTCGAGAAGACCGTCGATGCTGAGGCCTGTGAAGTTGCCGAGACGTCTGGCGATGCCAAGGTCGATGAAGTAGTTGCTTCTGAAGACGCTGCTGAAACTGAAAACGCCAAGGCTGAAGATAAGCCTGAAACTGAGAACCCTAGCGAGGAGGCTGCTAACGAAGAGTCCACTGAAGCTGAGAAGCCAGCCGAATGTGGCGAAAAGCGAAAAGCTGAGGACGTTGTCGTTGAAGAAGATGCCAAGAAGCCGAAGACCACCGAAACCTCCGAAGTCGAAGCTGTTGCCGAGAAAGCCAACGCTGAAACCGAAGCCAACGCTGAATCCGAAACCACCCAGGTTGCTGCTTGAGGTTCTGGCTAAATAAAATGCAAGTTGGAACTAAACACGCGCTGCTGTTATCTTAGAGTATGCTCTTGTGAGATCGAGTTAATTATTGTAATGTTTCGGCAGCGCTCGGTTAACAATCATTACCGGCAGCAAATCTTTTTTATGATGTTAAGATTCCCGCTGCTAATATCTATTTATGAAGATGCGGAGGAGCTCCCTAATATTCACTCAGTTGTCGTGGATGTCCTCATCCGTTGATAATCAGCTTTTTATTCACCATGTAATGCTTTGTGACAGCTGTCTGAAATATCATGAGAGAGGTCGAACATACAACTAAATGCTCCCAACAAAGACGGCGTCGTTACGCGAGCAGTTCACGAATGATGGTCGTCTCTCTAGTTTTTTGATTAAATTGTACAGGAAAACATCTTCTGACTTAAATGCTTACATTAGTCCACCAAAGGGATTTCTGAACGATTTATTGATGCTGTGTCGAATTCTCTGAACAATTTAGTGTGCCAAAAAGCATAGCGACTAACGAGATTAACGTGTTTTTGACAAACTAGGTAGGCACAATTTCGTACTTGTACACCTTTTCAGGACGCTATCGATTTCGCCTCGTTTGGATACCATCCAGCGGGGAGATCGAGGTTCAAACCGTGCCCGTTATCTCGCCTCAGAGCTCTGGAACGACGATGAGACCCATCATGCCGGTCATTCCATTCCTGGTTCGCCTATCACCTTGCCGATCGCCTGCCAAAGCTACAGTAAAGATGTTGGCTGACGATCAACATGGCACGAATCTGGCTGCCTCGAACTCGGTCGCCAGCATGGACGATTTTGTCGTGAAGAAGCTGTGGGATAGACATTCTGCATCGATCATTTCATTCTTTGTGATGGGATGTTGTCTGATAGGTCACCTGATCCTCTCAGCGACTAAACGGGCGCATAACACATCAGACAGGCGACGTTTCATTTTCAGTGAGACCTACCAAGATCTAAATGGATTACCACGCGAGGAATCTTCAGGTTTAGATCTTAAAAGTCATAAGATTAGGTGCTATTTCGCTGATCAGGTTCGTCAATGGGTGCTCTCCCTGAGTGTATAGCCGAATTATGAGAAAACACGTGCTGAGATTGTCAGCCGCCATACGAATGACTGTTAGTATATGTCTCAATGCAACAAGGGCATTACTCTCATGATGAGGATCGATGGATTTCATACATACTTCAGATCTACTGTTTCATGATTTTTATGAGAGTGAAACGGAATGTATGAGCTACGACCGTTTACTCAATTCGCTTGCTTTGCCGTTGTTCGGCCGTACCTGGAGACTCGTTGGGTGGCTGCTACCCCTTGGATCCATTCCAATTAATGTTTGTTGATTGCAGTTAACCAAACTGCAATCATACTGCTGATATGACATTCATCCATATGGGAGCTTTTATTACTGGTGCTTATTACAACTGGTGCTTATTACGGAAAGGTTAAGACGAAAATATGTCGAAGTCCTCCTCCATATTGCCGGAAGTTGGACCCAGCGAAATGCCTGCGGAGAACGGCATCGATCGCGAACCATCTCCAGCGCCACCAGGGTATGATATATTCGAAGCTCCAGGCAAAGTGGGTGTGAATGGCACTTGTGTGAAATCGAATGGCGCCGAAACCATCTCTTTGCAGGAGATTAGACGCCACGAAACGACATTCTCAGCAATTGATCTCACCTGATGTTGTTGGCGGCATGACGGGAGGCTGGGAGCCCGGGAACTGAGCTTGTTGCAGACAGCAAGTGACTTTCGCTAGTTCTGCTCTCAAACTGGCCTTTTCCGATCGGAGGTGCTCGTTCTGGGCTCGAAGCGCGCTAATCATGTTGATGGCTTCGCTCAGGATCGTAAATTTCTCGGTTTTGTTCGATTGGCCCAAATTGAGGATGTTGCTCATCACCTGAGTTTTGACATTAGGCGTATTGAGGCGCTGTAATATTGTCTAACCTCGAATCGATTGTTGAGCTCAAAGCGTCGCTGCTTTTCACGGTCGTTCTTGCGAAGCTTTCTTCGTGAGATCCCTGCCTTGACGTCGGCAGGTGTTGCTGCTCGCTTCATTCCGCGATTCTTCCTACCCGGTTCGCCGGATGACCTATCGTCGTCATCATCGGAGACGCTGGAATTCCTAGAAAATGGCAATCCGGATGACTGGACTTTGAAGGATTCCATCAAGGAAGCGGCAATATGGGATTTTGCAGCAGCCGAAATCAGGGTACGTTCGAATGATTGGGGCTGACAGGTCGATCTAATAATCATTCGATCTGTATCTAATCGTACGATCTGATATGAGTAAATGTTACAGAGAACGTCCCCATAATACATTCGGCATCTTCGTCTCTTTATCGAGCTCGTACCTCAGTAAATGGAACAATACGCGATCGAAACTCTCATGGGCAGCTTAGAATGCGGATTAAGTGTTCCTGAAAGACAAACTTAGAGGTTTTGATAGGCGATAAACTGGTCTGTTAAGCGGAAGCCAGAATACTTTACTGACAAAACGAAGTTCTGTCTACCAGAAGGACCGGGACTTGTAGATTGCTAGCTCATCTATGTTGTTTTGGCTCAAACTTCATTTCACCAAAACTGCGTCTTGCTGAACCAAACAAATCCATGCATGAATTCCAAATCAGAAATTCCAATTGAATATCTTTTTCATCTAAAACGACTTTGATTGATTCTAAACCATTATCGCAACGTAAACCAGAAACAAAAAGGCACCAAGAATAAAATGAAATGTCAACACAAATCAACAATCAGGTGTTTGTTAATAATCTCTGTATACAATGTATGATTGAAACAAATACGATATACGATTTAATCTTCATCGTGACCAACGGGATCTTCACCATGACGGTCTTTGGACTGGGGCCGGCCAGCACGCATCACTTCATCTACGAGAAGCAATTTGGTGGCAATGATTGACCCGAGATGTAAGAATTGCTTCTTCACTGTAACATTGTCGTTAATCTGGGCATCGACAGCACACATTGGTTTGCCACTGGTTAGATCCAATCCAATAGCACCCTTAGCGCCTTCCTGATTCTGTTTGGCCTAACCGAAAGTCACGTTGCATTCTGGCAGCTAGACTGGTTTTCCAACCTCGTCGATCAGCTCCAAAAGAGATTGCTGAACATCCAGACCAGCATTGGCAGCAAGAGTTTTCGGAATCACCAGAAGCCCATCAGCGAAGGCCTGGACTCCAAGCTTCGCTCTGCCTTTAACAGTTTCTTTGAATTTCAAAAGGTTCAGGTAAGCGGCTACTTCGAAAGCTCCAGCTCCTGGAACTGAGAAGCATTTTCTATCAATTTAAAGCACGTCGTGCATAACGAGCAAACTAACCGAATGCCCTATCCAGAATGCAATTACGGACAGCTCGAAGACCATCTCGAATGGCGTCCTTAATTTGTTCGATTGTGTGCTTATTCGGACCTCGAATGAGAATCGTGCAACTCTTACTAAGCCCAGCAGTCTCGATGAACGTGTATTTGTCGTCGCCCATGCTATGCTCATAAACGGACTGAGCAAATCCCTTGCAAACTTCATCAGGGCCTTGCTTGACAATGATGATGATCAGCTTACCAAGCATGAGGGCTCCAGATCGTCAACAGAGTTGACGGCATAACCTCCACAAGCCAATGCCAAACGCTCCATATTACGCCGTTTAGCACGACGAATGCCAACGATGCCCTACAAAGGTGAATAGAACATTACAAAGAACGGAATAGAACGTACAGCTTTTTGCAAAAGGTCGAGGCTGACAGGATCGATGCCTTTCTGGTTGATAACAACGAATCCGTATTTTTCCTTGTCACCAACACAAACCTGCTTTTTCAGAGCGATGATTTTTTTAACACGATCATCTGTGAAAGCCTTCAAAGTAAAGTGAGTTGCTAAGAAAACAAACAAACAAGACGTTACTCTTTCAGCAGCAACCATTTTTTGGCGTTCTTCGGCAGAACTGTAGAAAAAACCCGAATTCACCTAAAATCGTGAGTCCATCTGTACCGAAGAGGAAGTGTTTCCCAATACCTCGGTCTTTTCGTACTCCAGCGAGACATTACAAGTTAGAATGAAAGCATTCTCAATCGATCTGGACAAGAAAGTGTTGAAAAAGCCTTCAGAAAACCCATGTAAATAATCCTACCGAGGAGCTTGGGGATGTCGGGCGCCATGGTCCAGAACAAGACCTTTGACCAATTTTGTATCCAGATCTGATTTGGTCTTGATCTCCATAATCTCAACCATGTGCAGATCAATTTCGGCGCCGCTCGTTACTGCCAACACCTTCGGAGTGCAATTAACAATTTGGCGTATCTGGAGCAACTAAATCTCGTAACATACAGCTTCGACAACAGCTTCAGTAAGATGATCAGCAAGATCACGACGAACTTTGGTTCGCAATGAAGTTCGGGCTGTGGCTGTGAGAATCTTCTGCAGCTCCTTTCGATTCTCAACATCAATGGGGATGGTAAATTCCGACAAAAATCGATTGGTCTCGTCACGGGCCATCTCCATTCCCTGACAAGCAACTTGGTTTACATAATAATGAAAAATGTGAATTCTACCTCCACAAGCAAACGAGGGTGAAGTCCATCCATAACATATCGTTCAGCTTGCTTTAGCAGTTCACCTGTTGATACAATAACGATTCGGCAAAATAAAAAGTAAAAATATTGCATTACCGGTAAACAGGACATTGGAGGTGGTTCCATCACCAGTAATATCATCTTGGGCTGTCGCAGTGCGGCCGATAAGGGCAGCAGTTGGATGTTGAATTTGCTGCAAAAGAATTTAGGGGATGGTTAAGCATAACGGTTTAGATACCATGAGGTGTAAAAGTGCATTGCCATCTTTAGTTAGTTTGATATCACCACCGCCCGAAACCAACATCTTAATGGTCCCCATCGGTCCCAGGTTCGAAGACAGCACATTCTGCATAGATTTAGCGGCACCGATATTGATCTAGGCGGCAAATCAGAGCCACTGGCACTGCGACGAAATGGTCTAAGCGTCACCTGCAGGGCGACATTGGACCCTCCGATCCGGTCAGCGTTCGGGTTCAAGGCGGCCAAGCTGGTGCTCATGACGATGGTTGTCTGGTTTATATAACGACGACAATGATGTGTGGACGCACCTTCAAGGGCAGCCGCGGCGCAACCAAAGTCCGTCACTACTCACTCATGCAACGTTACGTCTTCTGCGAATTTTATGGACATTTCTTTGTAACCGAAAATTTCTTCTAAAAGGCGGCAATTTTCGAGTCGTCGCTTGCAAGAATCACGCCTCAGGGCCTTCGCTCTCTGTATTCAAACGCTGTCTCGGAAGAAAGGCGATCGCGAATGGCCGATCGTCTTGAGAAGGAGTCTCCGTAGCAATGGAGTGCGGTTTGAACCCGTTATAGACTTGTTTCTGTATTGTTTTGTGGTAAGTCAGGAGGGCTACAGCAACTCCAGTTTCTCCTGATCGAATTCGCAATCATAATCGCTATCGCGCAGCTCAAAAGAGCCCTTCAGCAAGAGTCTGTCGATATGTCCACGCTAGAAAATTTAGTGTGCTCATCTTTCCGATGCGGTTGCTAATGCGCTTTGCTCTTTGCGGCTTGGGCGGGAAACAATTTTCTCAATGCGATTTATGAAGAGGTATCGACTGTTTTGCCGTCATTCATGACAGAGAACTTGTACGGCACATAGAACCTATGCAAATCTGCATCTTTACATTGCTCGTGCTTGCTCTCGGCGCTGTGGTTGAAAGGTGACCAAAACCAATGGGCTTGAATGTTCAGGTCTCATCATTTCACATGCAATCTTTGTTATTGGCCATCGGATGTACTTGCACGTATGGATGTGTCGTGGTCTCTTTCCTGTCAGCATTCTTTCAATTCTTGACAATTGTACGGTGGAGATCGGCGCCTTAGCAAAATCTGGTCCGAGATATTTATCATGATCGGGGCTCCCTGTACTTTATGTCGTCATCGCAGGTGCCTGAATCCATCACTGTTTTCGTCAGGGATCCATTCCCCAGCGATACGCTCGGTACTTTTGTCACCAGCTTATGGTTGATTGGCTCAATTCCTGTTACAGACGAAAGCGACAGCGCCCATCCGAATCCCGACGAACCATTCGATCATGGCTTGAAACTGGCTGAACATAAACCGAACCTGTTATGCCCCTTAAGCCCATTAAGCCGATCACGGCTTCAGAAGACTATCTCCAGGACCGGGTTTGATCAGCCTGTAAGGCAGAATCGCTGCAGTTCAGACTGCCTCTCTCATTGTCGAATTAGTCATTGGGCAAACCGCGAATGTCGACGTCAGAAATCATCCAGTTAGCGAACGCCCCCATTACCGAGGCGGCTGCTAAAGATTTAATGGATCGCGGTTTCTACGCCCAATCATCGGCCCGTTATTCGCAACTCGCCGATTCGATACCCGGCGACGGGCGGATCCGTCGCCTGAGCAATGTCGCAGCGTAATCGCCAACAAAAGTATCGTACTGACAGAAGCTGATATGGACATTCAGCTATCTATCAAACGATTATTGGGGCCCGGTCGTCCCTCGAATGTGGTCGCGGTTCCTGCGATTGGGCGGCAACGAGGAGATCCCCAGCCTTGTGGCGAAAGATTTCGCTGAAGCGGTCGCCGAGGACTCTGACTATTTGTATCAAAACGGCCAGTATCACGCGTCTTTAATGGCGCTTGATGTCTGCGCCTGTATTGTTGGTCATGAGCCTCTTCCCGTTCTAGAAGGTTGAAATTAATTTTCGACTTTTTTGTATTGATGGCCTCACGTTTACCTTTTTCTTCGCTCTGTTGCTAAGTTCCAACAAACCAGGACAGAAACTCGTCAGTTACAACCTGTGCAAGGAATTCCAGTTTAACGAGCGGTTCCGTGCTCGAGTTCAAGACATATTTAACCGGCTAGAAAAGACGAAGGCCGTCGGATCCAACAGCCGAATTGAGAAGCTCCGGCAGCGTTTCGTCTTGTTGGAAAAGTCGGTGTATCGTGGTCTGGAGCAGAGTGAAGGAATTTCACCGCTTGTATTGCATCTGGTCGATATTGGCCGATTGTTCGATCAAGGCAATACTGAAAGTCACGACCTGGCCATGTTCTGTTTCGATGCCGCTGCTGCATCCGCTAAGTCGGATCTAGACCGAACTTACATCGAACGTGCGATCGGGCGATACAAAGTCGATTTCGCCAAAACGAAGTACGTCGTCCTCTCTAGACCGCCCCTAAAGTTCTGTTACTGAACAGTGATCGTTCAGAGGAGATTTGATGGAAAATCAGCGCCAGGTCATGCAGAAGTTCATGTCGGGCGTGAAATCGCTTCGTCAAGGGAGCGTTGCCGGAGCCCTCGCCGAACTCAATCAGGCCCTGCGTTTGTCTCCCGACAACGCCGCCTGCTTCGCCAAGACACTCGAAGCTCGCGTCGCTGTCGATGCGAGCGCCGCGGTCGACGCCATTCAACGAATCAGCACGCTGCTTGTTGACGGTTCAGAATTGGATGCCCAATGGTGTTTGAAAGTCGCATCCGATCTTGTCGAAGCGAACATCGCCGGTATCAGATTATTCAAAGAAAAAATGTTTGTAACGAATCACTAGGATTGGCTCCAGCTGTGCTGAAGGAGATGGCCTGGACCAGGCAACAATCGCAATCGAAGCAGATCGGATCAATCCAAGATCGGTTGGTGGAATACGATCTACGCGTACAGGCCAATGCTGAGTTCGCAGCTGGCAACCTGCCCGAAGCGGCAGCATTGTACGCGAAGATTGGCCAATCTGCAAAGCAACATCTTGCAGACGTCCAATCCGTCACACAAGCATTGGAGCTTTCACGAAAGGTAAAATGTCATGTTGAGTTCTCCCTGATGACAACCGAATTTCTTTTTCAAAAAAAATGCTGACTTTAGACTTCTTTTCCAAAAATGTTTTTTCTCTTTAACAAGCGATTTAACAAGCGACTATCATGGCTCTGAAGGTTGTCTTTGTTTGGCTGTAGACAACGGCCAGACCCGAAGCGATTACGTTGATTAGGAGTGTCCAAGAGAGACACCTCGATTTGACCAAATTGCAAGACATGATCGACGACCAGACTCGGAAGTACCTGGCCGGCGCCATCTATCCATTATGGCGAAAGCATGCCCTGGAAGAGCTACGGACGACATCGCATGGCGCCATTGGCCTCGTTCTGCTTCAGCAGCATGCACTGAGATACGCTGAACAAAGCGGCTTACCCGATCTCGTATCTGATGCGAACAAATTGATTTACGCCGCCACTTTAAGAGCACACGCTGAACAAATTCTGAACGACGAATCGGTAAACGAAATAGTCGGCTGTTGGTCTCAGCTTTCAAAATTTGTTTTTTAGGCGAGCGAGCAAGCGGTTAAAGATGCAAGAACAATGTGGATAGAGTCGAAAGAGACAATCGGAGGCGAAGGCGAAGTACCGAGCAGCGTATCGCGTCGTTTGGCAGGGATGGAATCAGTCAAAGAAGCGTTCGAGACCATTCAGGTGTCGTTAGATAATGGCCGTTTACAGCGTGCCCAGCGACTGATTAGCTCGATCATGGCCGTGGATCCTGGCCATCCCGATATTCGGCGATATCAACAAGCGTTGAAATCGGCACGAAAGAACCGCGACAAAGCTCGTGCTGAATATGTCGCTTCTTGCGAGGTCGTATAATATGCTATTCTTGATTAAGCAACAACTTTCATTTTGCAATTTCGACTATGCTATCGAAACCTTTTGCCGATTAAGTGTATGCAGGCTAAATATGATAAAGATTGGGAACAAGTTGTGCAGCGACTTAGGACAGCTCATCAGCTTAGACCGTGTGAATTCTATAAAGGGCAACTACAGCATGCAGAATCGATGCTGGAATGGCAAACGCCTTCTATCGATATTCACCATCAGGTAACGATGAATAGCTCATTGTCAAATTTTCTTCTCATGTTGATCAACAGATTTCCCAGTTGATATCTCAGAAGAACTGGAACGAGGCCAAAGAATCTGTGGAGCGTTTGGCTCAGATTAGGACGGACGAGATAGCTCTCGATCGGTTACGGGCGTTTGTCGAGGTCGGCTTGGAAGATGAAGAGCGGAAGTTATCACAGCAAGAGAACATCAAAACAGAGCAATCACAAGCTGAAGAAAGCGCAACTATTTTGTCGTCATCTCGAAACTCGGCCGCTCCTCATCAGTCTGCTTCAACTAAAGCTGAGCAGTGAATCAAAATTATGCACAGGGGAGCGAACAATTATGCACAGGGGAGCGAACTATCCAATTCTGTCATCAATTAAATTGCTTCAAACCTAGACATGCAGAAGCTGGCTTCATCTGATGTCCGCTTTCACTTTCTTAAGTGTAATATATTATAGATGAACAGAGCCTGCCCGTGACTTCGACAACCTGGAGCAAGACGTTGTCCAATAGTGCATAGCGAAAATTCAGACCAGGTTCACCTTGTCGGAAATATCTATAGAGTCTAGATTTCCAAGATCGTTAGAAACAGTCAACCAGATGGAAACATTGATTATTCATATGATGAGCTGGTTAGGCAACCAGCTGCTTAGCTAACAGGGTCTGGGTTTACTTTCCGATATTTCTGCTTTCATAACAGTGATGAGTATCGGAGTGCTGGTTGGCGTCATTGAATGAATCACATTTGTACCTATAAGTCTCATACAGCTGTTTGTCCGTAAATGTGAATTTCTGTGTGCAGCTTTGATGGTAATGGCGTCTCCGGTGTCGGCAGATCTGGATCTCTGGGTGCGTCCTAATAAAGCCATTAAACGAATTGCCGACTGACACGATTGCTCCAGATCCAAAATCTTAGCGCCTTCTTTCGCTCTCCTATCAAGACATTGGGAACTCGATGGTTCGAGATTGGATTGACAACATCCAAATGGGCGATCCGGGCCCTGATTGCAGGCTTGGTTTTAGCGTTCTGCTTATTCTCGGCGTCATTAGTCTTCACTTGGATTTACTTTACAATGATGCCTGTTAAACATTTAGAGAAACAAGCCTATTTTGATTTTTCGAAAGACTCCCCCGAGGCGCTAGTCTCGCTTATGGGCAACCAATGGGAATATAAAACTCCAAGCCCTTACAATCTACAGCCCATCTTGACCTTCTTAACATCCGGGGTTCCTTACGACGTTGATGTCGAATTCACTGTGGCAAACCAAGTCGCCAACTCTCAATCGGGTATGCTTATGATCGAGGCGACGGCCGAGCATGCATATCGCGATCAAGTGCAGACTGTGGCACATTCCAAACGCCCAATTGAACTTCAAAAAGTCCCAGCCGTTATTCAGCTGATTCGTGATTCGTTCATGCTGTTCCCCATGCTGATCGGGCTTTATTCGCCTTCAATCCGTGTGAAAACTCGGGTTTTCGAAGTAAATTTTGCTATTGGTTTGTTGGAATTGTCCTTAATGTTATTGTAGAGATTCGTAGATTACCAGCAGTTCCCGATTTCAACGATGAACTTAACATTAATCAGAGCACCTACGCATCTTGGGGAGCTTCATTTGACAAATGCTTCTTTGACGTTCTCCTTACATCTATCTGGATGGCGCTTCTTATTCTATAACTACTTCTGGACGTCGGCGTTCATACTAATCCCGATTTTGTCTGTAGTTCTGTTTCTGCTTGCTTTAACAGGCTACTTTACAATGACCACAAAACCAACAACAACGAAGCAACCAGCAGTCGAGGAAGAAGAAACTACTATCGAATCTGTGCCAACAAGCAGCTCGCCTTCGCCGTCCCCGCTTTCCGATGGGAAATTTAGTTCGTCGAAACCTAACATCGGAATTACACGTCGTTCGCCTAGAGACGGCATCGTGGGGAATGATGATGATGACGAAGTCGTTGTAGATGACGGTAAAGTTGTCAATGCTGGCGATCCTCATACTGTGGAGCCGTTTCCAGTAGCTTCTAAGACGCATTCCATTGATGACGAAGATGAAAGCAGCGATCTACCTACACTGTCCGAGGATGATGCCAAATCTTCTGAACATGATCGAATCGATGGGCGAGCTATGAGCGATTTTGAACAAATCACGAATGACTTTGAAGACGACATTACAGTGGCATCATCTCCTGAAAATGATGGCAAAGTTGACGTTCATCACGACAACAAATGATTTTTAGATGCTCTTAAATTATTTGGTTTGTTCACGATTCCTATCTATTTGATAAACATCTCTTCAACTGGCTTTTAGATTAACACGAATTGCCTGTCACCAGAATACTTTGGCAAGCCCACGAGGCCGAATTTTTGCACCAAAGTTGGCGGTAAGAAGCGGCCGCCAACGTAATGACGACCTGAAAACGATCGGGAGCACAGCTTGGGTGCTGACAACGATACCAACACAGAAGGCTTCACTGCCAGTTCGCTGTCATCTGGACGTTCTGTGTCTATTTCAGAAAGGCGATTCTTTCAGCGTGAATCCTACGACCTTGATCTACAGTCATCCCAGATGGGACGTCTACAGAGATGCAAGGCAGTCCAGATTCATTCAGCCATTTTGTCAGAGCATCGAATGGTGATCGAAGAGACCCATGAAAACTGAATCCGAACATGGCATCAATTGCCAAATCTACACCTAAAAGCGAGCTCAGCATTTCTCAATCCAGAGATACAGAAAATCTGAGATCCATAAGCAATCGCAATTCTGAGCACCTTGGTTTAGAATGTCGTCTGGTAATTTTGAGTACACTGTAATGTCGACATCTTTGCATTGCATCAATAAACGCTACGGAAGGATGTTAAGCAAAATGACGTGATTGTGTCATAGCACACCTAACCTCATAGATTCCTTTCTTAGGCGGTGTTGGATACACCACTATCGGCTTCAAACCGAATTGTGCTAAATGCCGCGCTGCGACTAAACCATCACCGCCATTATCTGCTAGATTCAGCAAATAATAATGTTAAGTCAAAACATACTGCCAGGCCCGCAGATAACTAATGGACGACGTGCGTCTGGATAGGCATCGATTGTCGCAGAGGCGACAGATAGACCAGCAAGCTCCATTAGCTGGTCTAACGAGAACCCATGAATAGCCATGAGGTCGTCATCGAGCGACATCGCTTTGACAGCAGTCAGATACGGCTGAATCAGTCTGGTTAACATCAACAGGCGGCCGTGAAACCGGGTATACCACAGTTGACATGAAATTGGCTCGGTTAGCTGACGTTAGAAATGTTCGAAATGAAGAGAAAAGAGACAGTGTCATTGTAGGAAGGTCGCAGTTTTGTTCAAAACTCCAGCTTGGAATGTGGCTGTTCATATCGAGCATAGCTTGTGTTTGAAACTGTAGAGAATCTTTCCTAACCTGGAGTCAGAGGGTTTGAACCTTTTCGGTCGTAGAAGCGATGGCGGGGTGCCATGGCCATCCTGTTTGCGTCATTCACCAGAATTGCTGATCATACCGAGGACTTCGGCTAATCTGAGCATTACACCATATATAATTACAATCGTTTTACTCTGTTATCCGTCAATATTAACTAACATTTCATCAAGCTCCAAAGTGCTTGGTGAATGATAAAACGAAATGCGCAGAGCTTAGTACATGAGCTTAAGCACAGGGGGAGTGACTTCTTTCATCTTCCTGATTTTTAAGTTGTGTTCTCAATAGTGCTTGAAGCAATCCAAAAATTTTGGAAGTTGCGATTCATATCATTATCGCCGAAGGCTTCATGACCGCTGGCAAGGTATGTGAAGTCGTCTGCTTGAACAATTGGACGATCTGAAACCCATGTAGCCTATAGTCTGCAAGGCTGCTGTAGCCTATGGTCCCAACCAGAATCTTGTGGTTGAAGACATCACCGTTGCAGCTCCTCACGATGATGAAGTTCGTATCAAGATCACCCATTCAGGTTAATGCCAGCAGCTTTATACTTCTAGATATTAATGCCCTGGCTATAGCTATTTGCCACACGGATGCTTACACGTTATCTGGAAAAGATCCTGAAGGAGTATTCCCTTGTATATTGGGTAATTGTTTTCTTGAAGTTTGCTATTGAATTTATATTGTCCAAAGGTCACGAAGGATGCGGCGTCGTTGAGTCTATAGGACAGAAAGTGACTTCTGTGAAACCAGGAGATTTCGTGATTCCTTTGTACACACCTGAATGCCGCGAATGCAAATTTTGCAAAAGCGGTAAGACCAACCTCTGCCAGAAGATTCGGGCCACGCAGGGCAAGGGATTGATGCCTGATGCTACTACAAGATTTACCAATTCGAAAGGAGAAAAGATCTTTCATTTTATGGGTATTGTATTGCGATTCTATGCGAGAAATGCCAACGCTATTCAGGTACATCGACGTTTTCTCAATACACAGTGGTACCAGAAATTGCTGTTGCGAAAATCAACCCAAAAGCGAATCCGGAAGCGGCTGCTTTACTGGGATGTGGCGTCACAACAGGTGACGATCTGGCCTTGTGTGCCGTTTGCTGAAATCTGTCAGGAATCGGAGCTGTTCGAAATACAGCCAAGGTGGAACCGGGCTCTACGGTAGCTGTCTTTGGTCTTGGGGCTGTTGGTCTTTCTGTAATCCAAGGTCGCTTTCTGTTATTGATGCTATTGGAATTGCTAAGAAAGCGCAGGCGCTCATTTGGCGAAATGCTCAAGAATCATCGCTATAGACATCAATCCCGCTAAATACGAACTAGCGAAGAGGCTCGGCGCTACTGATTTTGTCAACCCGCAGGAATATAATGAACCAATTCAATCCGTGATTGTCAACATGACCGATGGGGGCGTTGATTACAGCTTCGAGTGCATCGGCCGCACTGACATCATGCGAGCGGCACTTGAATGCACCCATAAAGGCTGGGGCCAGTCTGTGATCATTGGCGTGGCAGCTAGTGGCGAAGAGATTCGAACACGCCCGTTTATGCTAGTTACTGGTAAACACCTCGAATCGCTATTGTTTTGGTACTAATGTGATTTCAGGCCGAGTGTAAGCTAGCTGTTGAATTTGACCAAAAACAACTGATAAGTGCGAAATGCATAGGTGGAAAGGATCTGCATTCGGTGGCGTCAAAGGCCGATCCGAGTTGCCAGGCATGGTCGAAGAATACCTCCGCGGCGAGATCAATGTCGACAGTCTGATCACGTCTCACATGCCTCTGGCCAATATCAACGAGGGCTTCCATTTGCTGCACGACGGACAAGCGATTCGCACCGTCCTCTCTATGCAATGAACGAATATAAAATGCAAAATGAAATTATTTTTGGCAGTTGCAGCCCGCAGGCTGTCACAGAGGGGCGGCGTGGCCTCCTCCATAGCAGGCACTCACACATAGCCGCATCATATTGTGCGCATATCTGCTGCATCTAATATTCGTCGACCTGATAGCATTGCACAATCAATACAAAGTCGTGATCGTCGCTTGGTAATCTGGTCCCGAAGCGATGGCGGCGCGACAATCTTCGGCGTACGATTTCTTGATTAAGCTGCTCATGATCGGAGACAGTGGTGCGCTCCTACATGAGAACCCGTTGTTCTTTGGATGCTGAAGTGTAGCTGCAGGTGTCGGGAAGAGTTGCCTTCTGCTACGATTTTCTGACGACTCGTTCACGACCAGCTTCATCACCACGATCGGAATTGATTTCAAGATTAAGACTATCGAGCTAGAAGGCAAACGAATTAAATTACAAATCTGGGACACTGCTGGACAAGAGCGGTTCCGAACTATCACCACAGGTTCTTAATCTCCTTTTCTTCTATTGTCTGACATATTTTCTGAAGCTGTTTTTGCCTCTGTCAAAATCTTGATTTTCGCTGTCACCTAACCGCTGATCTGCTGTTTGTTGCAGCATACTACCGCGGAGCAATGGGCATATTGCTCGTATATGATGTCACAGACGAGCAATCCTTCTTAAATATTCGCAACTGGATTCGAAATATCGAGCAGCATGCTGCTGACTCGGTGAACAAGATTCTGATAGGGAACAAATGCGATATGACGGAAGAGAAGAAAATCGAAACTTCTCGAGGATCTGCTTTGGCCAGCGAATATTCGATAAACTTCTTCGAAACAAGTGCCAAAAGCGACATCAATGTCACAGAAGCTTTTATGTCCATTGCGAAAGATATCAAGAAGCGGCTAATGGATGATCCCGCTGCAAACCAGACAAGTGGTGGTGTACGTATATTATGTCAACATTATGCGATATTGTCTCAATTTTTTTCCCAGGTCAATATTGGCGCCGATAACGGTTCTAGTAAGAAAGGCTGTTGCTAGTCGATCTAATATAAAGCCAACAAAGTCAAGATTACAATTTACTGTCGCTCTCAATCTCCTAATACATTTCGCGCGATTGTCGTTCTCATTCAGTAAGGCGTTGCTACGATGGTTTCAGTTGGGCGCTGCTTTGTCTTTGACTGAAACACTATTATGGGTTTAATCGTCATTTTCAAACATCGGCAGTCGACCGGCAGCTTCGGTGTCGAATACCGGTTCGTTTTCGTTTACCCATTTGTCATTCTCCCAGCGCTGCTTGCACCTTGATTGAAATATGCCTTTCGACATCTGCTCGATTCCGGCAAAAGCCAAGTATTCCTTGAGCGGTCGCTCCTAACACTCTGTGTCAGTTATCGTTATCACTGTCTTTTGCCTGCTGTTTTACCGTTCCCATTCCAAGGTGTTCGATTTCTGATCTGTCAAAGTCTAAATCATTTTCGACTGGAGTCTGTAGCAGAAATCGAGCCCGAGCTTCAGATTGCTTCCCGATTGGGCCCCAGGTTGGCGTTTCTGCCTGTTTTGGTTTAGGATGCACATCAATTTGATAGTTTGATTTCTTTACATGTACGTTCTTGACTCGGGGCGAATAGTTGTGAGCTACTATGTTGACAATGGGAGTATATAAATCCCATCCCGAGGTCCAAAGCCTGGCAGCTATGAGAACTTCCTCTCCGTGAAAGATGTATCTGTAGAACAGCTCTCGAACGGAATATCAATAGCTACCAACATTCCTTACGGTAGATATCGATCAAACGGAGTATCGTAGAGAAAGTTACTTCGAGCTGCGAAGAACCCGCCTCCCATGAATGGGCTCAAACAGGTAGTTCTGGTCCCGTCTGACTTCAAAGCTATTCCTGGTGATTTGTTGGGCTCACGGCAGACATCTATCAACACATTCAGATCAGACTATGACAGCAAATTCAACCGAAACACCTTGGCCTTGCACAAATAGTCCTGCGGGTGCCTATTCTTCATTTAGGTTTGCAAAGCGGGTTGGGCATAAATTTACCTGATCGTGGAGTTTCGCCTCGCAAACCCAGGTCACACCGGGCTGACCCAATTCTGCCTCGGTTCCAGGTGGGTAATGGGTGATGGCGCTTCTCATCGGGTCGGGTAATGCATTCAGGTTATCGAATAGCAATGTGTCCCAGTGATGGGCGAACCACGAATGGGCATCGATCTGCATATAAGCCTCCTCACCGTTCCAAAGCTTCGAGGCGATATAGCGAGCATGGGTCGGACCTTGAGCTCGGCTGGACGGCATCCGGATGAGGCGAACTCGGGAGCGTTCTGAGGGATGTAGCAGGGCTTCGCAAGGGACGTCATCGCTGGATTCGTCGAGTTTGGTTTGATCGACGACTCCGACGAATACGCGTTCTGGCTAAGAACAGATCAGCATTACGTTGATGGATTTGGTCACATTTCTGAATGACTGACATGTTCGGCCCGATCGAACAATTGCCTTAATGCCAGCTGGCACTTGATGTCGCGAAAGCTTGCGATTGAGACGAAGATGGTGCCTGTTTTGGAATAATCCAGCTGCCATTTGATTCGATCTCTGTATTCTGGCACACTAAACCTGTTCAGCAGATTGAACGCTGTATTAAAACGTTCAGAAATACCTTTCGTTGAAGAATGGGGCATTCAAATCCGAGTAGATCATTCTGTACGATTTGGTCAGAATATGGAATCAAGATCATCGTCGGTAATTTACTCATTTAAAGATGCCACGTAATTGTTCCGGATTTTGGTTTTACGTTCGACATCTTTCACGAGGATGAAGATAACGGCCACAAAGACGAGCATGGCGAGTACAAGGCTGATGATCATTGGAACCGGGGACCGCCGCGACAACCGAGTGATGGCTTTGGCGAACCAGGATTTCTCCTCCGCCTCCTCATGACTAGACGTTAGAAGCGGTCGCCTCAACATCGTTTATGAAATATCTGTTGTCGGCAATGATAAATGGCTGGCCGGTTGCCAGCAAATACATGCAGGCACACGCCCAACATTATCAAAGGTTCCGGATTCTTCTGTGCTTGAGTGATAGCGATCTCATTAGTGTAAAGCTGATCAAATGACCACAGCTTGAAGATTGGCATTAAATGCCACTCGAGTTAAGACTGGCAGCGACAACAGACCTTCCAACAGGACCGATTTTTATCCTCCAGCAATCGAGCAAGCAAAAGAAAACAAAAGTAATGTTACGAGTTTTGCCCAGAATGGCGGTTTCCGTCTTTTGTCGTCATTAACGGTGAGATCGGTACCGATTCTAAGCCTCTGTTGGCGTATTGACCATGACTTCGTCAGGTGCTTTGCATGCCTAGGTCTGCAGGTAACGCCGCAAGAACTTGATCCTAAAATGACAACTCTTCAGACAAGGGCGTTTTGAATTTCCGCCTTAATACTAAAAGAAAAAAAAACAAAACCGATTCTGATACTCGAGGAAATTGTGCTATTTCAATGTCTATGAACATTTCATCTGCAGGCGACAACAGCAAATGATTTCCTGACAAGAGAGTTATGCTGACTATCACGATCATATGCTGATTAGATGCCGAAAGGCAGCGACGTTGATCTCAAAGCCAGATCGGAAGTCGTCAAGATATTTGGATCCTGAAGTCCATACATCCATGAATATGTAAATTTAATGGTCTGGACAGTAGTCAACATGCAATTGATGGCGCCGATTCAGAGTTTTGGAATTTTGGCTCGAACGTTGTTTCTTCTCGGCGCCGTCAAAATTCTCATGCTGTAGCAGTCAAAACATCGACAGCAACGGCTGAACGGCTACATCATGCTCTTACTGGGATCTAGCTCATGTTAGTGTGTTTGGAAGTCGCTGTCTGACTAGTTCCAGACGCTCCCGTTCCACAAAAACGCTTCATATTTGATTGTTTAAACAGCCTCAGTTTATTCTCAGTGAATTCGTGTGGTTCGTCGTTGTACTCACAATCGTGATGTCAGTACGTACAAAATTTCCCGGTTCTCAAAACTGGCAATGACAATCAGTAAATCAAATACATGAGCACATTTGTGTATATGTCGAAATCAAGCTCAGCCTAAATCCAGTTGAAACTTCTGCTGTACCAATCACAAATGAAATACTTTCGTGCAAAGGCAAGCAAGGATGCTTTCCATGCTGTAAGACAAACTGAATTGTTTTCATCTATCTCAGAAATCAGCTTGATCTCACAAGAGCATCATATATTAGCAAAGCGTATTAGCCCTGAATTGCATTCTATTAAGCCACAGCCTCAAGCGACAACCTGGGTGGATTCAGTTTCAGCGTCTGGTTTCTCGAGAGCCGCTTCGCCTTGAACCCTTCAGCGACACCGTCCTCAGCTTTTCGCTTTTCGGCGCATTCGGATGCCATTCAAAACATCAAATAAGGGAATGGGCGACCCCAGCACCCCAACATGGCATCAATCATCATTCAAGAGTGCAAACTGGGCGACCCCAACACTCCAACATTGCATCAATCATCATTCAAGTGTGCAACTGGGTGGCCCCATCACACCATCACTGAAATTGCGTATCTCTCTCATTCTACATCATATCGATGCAGAATGATGAGCTACGAGATGTCTATCCGCCACGATTTCGTCGCGGCACGATTCAGGGCTGGGTCGTCCATGCTGGCGATCGAGTTCGTGCCGGTCAGGTTTGTGCCCGGTTCGATCGTCTGCCAACTTCTTTATCGTCGCTTGGTAGGTAATCGGCAAGATATCCTCGGCTCAGGACGTCGTTTATGATTTAGTCTCTCCCTATGAAGGGACGTTAAAAGAATTAAAATTGAATGTCGGTGATGATGTCCAACCTGAGTAAGGCTCTCCTTTTCGTCGGGCCGGCTCTTGCTGAAGTTGACAACAGCGTGTCAGTCGCGATCGTTTCGGTCTGCCGACATTTATCGGATTATAGAGGCCTTTGTACTGCTTGTGGTGCAGACGTCACCGTGTAGGGACATCACTGTTGCTAACTTTCTCCAAAGTAGAATGGGTTGCAAATGACCATGCTTTATTGGACTTTTAATCTCGAAACGTTTCTCAAAATAGTTTCTTTAGTGTTTACTCTGCATTTTCCTGTATACTTGAATACTCAGCTAATTTTATATGCTTTTCAAACGAAAGTGGCTTCCTTTTGATCACTGCAGAAAATTCGTTTCTTTTGAGACGGTGTGTATTACTGTCATCTCATTGTCAAAAGCCCTATTGCAGTGCAACGGTCCATTCTATAATCCGCATAAAAATCACAATATCTTGATAGAAAATCTGCTCAATATAAGTTTCGTCGGGATTATTAAATTCAAACGCCACTCCTATCTGTTTGACGATTTCTGCATTGCGCTGAATGTCTTGTTTTACTGGTACTGAGTCCTTTTGTGTTCAGGTCGAGGTCGAATGGCGGTGCTCCACGGGCAACAATGAAAGTGTTCGGGAAGCAGTCCCTGAACGTCACGAAAGAAGGTGGCGAATGCATTCTAGCTAGTCATTTCCGTATTCTGATTGTTTTGTGTCATGCTTCCAGGGCTGGCGCTAATTAAGCAGAAGTTGGCTAGTGATCTGCGTCGCAAACAAAAATTGCTTCTGGTTCTTGACCTCGACCATACCGTCGTACACGCCTCTGTTGATCCGAGGTTAGCTTGTCCTATGTGGTCATCCTGCCGTTTCATGTTTAATCGAATTTTATTTGCATCTTGGAATCCATTACGTAGACATTGACTTTGTTTCTTCCTGCATGTTTGGCACACTGATAATCTAACCAGAGCGAAAGCGTGCGTAGACAATGTGACGGGGATTGAGTTTGAGCTCAACAACCGAACTCATTACGTGAAGCTTCGGCCTGGCGTTCATTCTTTCTTAGAATGCCTAAACCCTTTCTTTGATATTCAGATTTTCACCTGGGGCACTCGTCAATATGCTGAGATGATCGTCAGCGCTCTAGATCCCGATGGCCAAAGTACTTTTTTGAAACGTTTTTCTACCCGATAGTGAGCTCCTGTAGTTATCAAAGGACGAATAACGGCACGAGATGATATCGATGAGGCAGCTGCTATGCACAACAAAGTGCCACCGCAAAAGCAGCTAGAGCGTCTGCTGCCTGTCTGTGAATCGATGGCGCTCATACTGGACGACAGTGCATGTGTCTGGCGCGATCTGCTTCCAAACCTGATCGAGATTCGCAAATTTATTTTCTTTCCGGTCAGGTCGGAATACGCTCATGGGCATGCGCAAGCTTCGCCTGCATCCGTGTTCCTTGACGACGGATTCGATCAACAAACTCTGAAAAACAACGAGCGCGATAATGTCCTTCCAAGTATTCAAAAGCTGTTGGTCCGGCTTCATCGCGAATACTATTCCTCCTCGGCAACATCCGACGTTCGGGATCTGCTGCGAGTTGCCAGGGGCAGTATTCTGAAAGGGTAGCCTTTTTTGCTTTGGTCGAATCATGCTGATGATGGGTTGGGCAGTCTGGAAATTGTGTTTACGGGTGTGGTCCCATTGGGCACCGATTTAATGTCGTCGAAGGAAGCGCGACTCGCCCGCGACATCGGCGCCGTTATTGGTGTTGTTCTGAGGCCGACGACGACTCACCTGATCGGTGTTTCACGTCAAAAAACCACCAAGTTAAAGGAGGCAGAATCCATGCTGAACAGTGATCAATGTCGCCTTCGCCATATCGTGCATTTAGGTTGGGTTTTGATCTGGAAATCAGCGTTGTTAAATCTGCTTCCAGATTGGTTGATGGCCTGCGCCGCACATTTCGTTCGAGTTCATGAAAGTGATTTTGAATTGCATTCATACTCGGCTGGCGATGCATCGCGAGTTAGTTTTTTGGAAGTGAGTAAAATCAGCGAGGAATCGATGAACTCTTGTGATTCGGAATCAACGTCATGCGAAAACCCCGGCCTGCTGTCAAGGAAGCGAACGAGGCAGGAGGAATCTCCATCCAACAACGGCCCGGAGTCAGAGGATTACCACGAAAGCGACTTCGAGAGAGATTTTGAAGCTTTTATGTCTCAACCACAATAACTCCCTATTCCCTAGAGTAATACTCAGATCAGATGTTTCTCTACTCGGTTCATTCTACTAAATCCATCCATCCCATATTTATAACTGTTATTCACTCCTTATTGCAACCCCATTATGACGTCTCAAACTATACAGAATCATATAGCGACATCGTTTTTGTTAAAATTAAATGATAAGTGTCATAGTGCTTTGAGATTTTTGGTCGCAGAGTGCAATCGTTACTAATATAACTACTCCTATTAAATATTGATAAGTGGGCAATTTTGGCACAAATTTTGATTTTGTCCATATCAGATCCAACATTGCGAAGCCAAGCGCTCTTGGGCCGGCTTAGTACTAGTATGGGGAACCAGATCGAGAACTGTATGGGGAATAATCTTTTTGGCCACTTCATGATCTATAATTTTTCCAAGAATGCGAGCAGATCCATGTCCCAGACTAGGTATGCGTATAATCCAGCTCTCAAAGATCTTTACAGCTGTTCATCGTGAGAATGAAGAGTAGCATAAGTGCACCATCAGTATATCAGCCGAAGAAGGCACAATAATGTGCCAGCATCAATTGCAACTCTTCTCGCAAATCGGCGACACAAGCCGAACGGAATTTGAATGAGAGTGGTGGACGTCACCCATTCCGATACTCATCATCCGTATGAAGAGTCATAGAGGAATACGAGCCGGAGGGAAGATAAGAGGATGCTCTAGCAAAGAAGCCATTCTCGAAAGTTCATGTCGAACGTGACGTTGCTGCTGTTGGTGATGATGCAGGTCGTTCTTGGCGCCCTGCACGTATCTCATTGGGATTACCTTCCATCACATCACGACTACTTCGATCATGGTCATCATGAAGACGACTGGGACGAAGAGGAAGCAGAATTCAATGGCCATGGCCACCATGGATACTGGGGCGACGATCATTGGGGCGACGAACATTGGTGAATCAACAAGAAATGTCTTCACAAGCATTTAAACTGTCAACGCTGAATAAACGTTCAGATTTACATTCAGATTGCATATATTATATATTTTGTGGATAGATAAATTTAGTGTTTTAGGGTTTGGTTGAAAGCTCAGCGCCGCTTAGCCAGTTTACGTTGAATCTGGAAAGGAAATCGAGTCAGATTAGAATGAGATATATAAAAGGCGTCGAACTTTTTCGAATAGGGCATCGTCGGCTTCCTTTTGCAAGGCGGCGTTCTGCTGCTGAACGATGCGGAGATTGTCTTGAAGACGGTTCTGAGCGGCATCGTCGCGCTCCTGCTTCAGAAGACGGCGTCCGAGTCCGGCAGCATCCCGACGTCGGATCAGACGCCCACTGTGCGACTGCCCATCATCTTTCAGACGCCGATTTAGGCGCTTAAGCTGTCGCTGTACCAGTGCCGAGGACATTGTCCAATTGGTCCTGCCCCGGACTTCGAACAATCCGCATCGTCGTGACTTTTTATGAAAAATTAAGAAAAAAATTGTGAACTTTTTTGTTAATTTTTGGCATACTTTTTGAAGCCCAGGCGAGGTTTTGATTCTTTCGAATTGCTTTTTGTTTAAGATTCTCGAGCGCTATTAGATTATTTCAGCATCATCGCGGCGCCCGGTTCGGACGTTCTTTGGCCCTTTAATCAGCTGTCTCCGAATCGGCGTGCAAGACGATATACTGCCGGGAGCTCTGCCCGAACTTCAAGCAATCTTTCTCGAGAAGCTCATAAAACCTGGCCGACTCGATTCGTTCATCGTTCAAAAAGGTGCCATTTGTGCTACCGAGATCGATAACATACGGGCAGACACGTTGGGTCAGGTCGCCGACCACATTTCGTGTCGTCTTCTTCCTGAACTGAATTGCAGCGTGCTGCTTCGAGCAGGACGGGTGCTCGACAGGGATATCGGCGACGTGACGTTCACGTCCGAGACGATAGCACGATTTTCGATGCAGATGCAAGGTGTCAACGACGGCGCCGTCCTTGAACACGTAGAGACGCCAGAAGCGATCGGAGAGAGCGGCGTCGTGAGGTTCATGATACCTTTCAATGAATTATTGAGGTCGTTATATGTCCTGATAATAACGTCTGCTTACTGAAGACGAACACCGCCATTTAGCTCGTGTCCATCACTATCTATAACATCTAGAAGGCCGGTCTGGTTTAGATTGAATTTCTCTTTCACAATATTCTTCTCCTCTTCTTCTTCTCTGCAGAACGTTTCAGCAAAACCGTAACATACTGAAACAAGGTTGCTTCATTCTACAAATAAAAATAACAAAATCAAAAACTTATCGAACTTCTCTTTGATTTCTTTTTCTGCAGCCACAGCCCTACGTCCGAATCTATCATCGTATGAGGCTTTTGATGTACGATGTGGCGGCGAACGACGTCGTTGTGGCGCGGGCGATCGCCGACGCCGAGAAGACGGCGAGGGGCGTCGTTGAGGTGATGGCGATTGACGAGGTCGAGGAGACGGCGACCGGCGTCGTCTTGGAGGTGAGGCACGACGTCGGGGAGGCGACGGTGAGTGTCGAGCTCGTGGTGAAGATGACCGCCTTAGTCGGCGGCCATACTGATCTCGAGGATCTGATGACATGAAAATCTCGTTCTAGTGGAATCGCACTTCTCAGTCTGGCCAAACCCTAACCCTAGCTCTAAACCGAAACTACCATTTGCAGTCGTCTTGAACTTAGCTTTTGATCAGTTTAATCAATGGAGAGAAACTTTACTGAAAGGTATTTATCTAATTCGCATTTGTAAGTGATGGAATGTCTGCGAATTCCAGTTCTTGTCCAGTGGCTTTAGCAATCGCCCAGAGCCAGTACGACGGTTTGCGTATTGACCAAGGGACGGCATTGAAACTGAGTATCGGCTGGTATCGAATTGAAATAGCTATCCACGACTACCCGGACCTGTAAATACGATCACGATGACCATCATCTCAACGATCAGGCAGTAAGACCGTACCTTCTTGTCACTATCATTGACAATAGCAAGAGGACTGACAGCTCCAGCTGTCACGCCCAGCATCGACGTCATTTTATCTGCCGAGGCTAAGCTCAGATTCTGCAGGCCGGGGGTCTTGGAGAGCGCTTTCAGATCAACACGTTTATCTTCTGGTACAACGACAATGAGATAGTTCTTGGCTTTTTTTATCCTTTAAGAACATATTCTTGTTATTGATTCCAGGCAGATCAGGGGCAGATCGATCGATATCATCAACTGTGAATAATTGAGGGTGATCGAATAACTGGTAACTAATCGATAGACTCGATAACAGTTCAAGAACCGGGTTCGACATTGACCAACAGAACGAAGGTCAGATTCGTCAACCGTACTGGTACCCGCACTGTTACCGTAGCGAACAGCTTCTACCGTTGCGGACTTTTTAAAAGGGCGTTTCAAGGCGTGTGACTAAACAGAGCGCTCCGGGGGCAGCCCCTAAAAAAAGCCCCCAAAAAATTACTCCTACTGTACCAGACAGGCCTCCTGTTTAGTCATTCGCGATTTCGCATGTTTCAAGTAGACAAGTAGTTTCACGCAATTTATTAATTGCGACTCCAGCCAATCAGATTGCGCCCCCGATCATTTGAGATGGACAGTTCACGCAATCAACCAATTGACCTCCGTGACCTCATTAATCACTACTACAGCTGTATCTAAGCTATTTCTGTCTTGATGGCGGCTACAGCTGCAGCCCTATCGACACGATTTGCTGCTAATGTATTGCGGTCGCTGTAAGCGAATGTGGGAAGGATGGCGATCGTGGAGAGCGCCAATATCGTGTTTAATCCAGCAACAGATTTTGGATTGATGGCGGCAGCAGTCCTTGATCTGCCATTATCTTCAGAATTCACAGCGAAAACTACCGGTAGGCAGGATACCTGCAATTTGCGGAAACCCGTAAATCTACAACTACCAACGCGCAATTTTAGAAAATCTCGCGTCAAAACATGGTTCATTGAATCATTTACGAATCTCAAAACCGAAACCAACACTTTTTAAGAAAATGCGCGTCTGTATTCGACATTTTTCGCGGACGCAATATGATGGTTTGCATCAAAGCATCCGATTTTGCTATCAACCTTAAAGTGCTAAAATTCGGTCACATATATTATTATTTGAAGTTGGCTTCATATTTTGGAAGTACTCGACGAGATCTGTCGATTTTTGAAGAGCTCTGGTCTTGTGAGGTCCTCCAGAAAATCCCTTATGGGTTGGTATTTTGTCCCATACAAGGATTGTAGATTTGAGATGTCCGCCACTGTACTCTCAGGAATTGGACTCCAAGACTGACAGCATTTATTGGCACATTCTGCGCAACAAGCAAAAGCGACGCGAAAATGTTCGCCTCGCTGAGACCCATCGAGTATGAAGGAATCGACCATGGTCCTGGGTGTTACTTATAATCTCTGGATGGGTTGCTATTGCAAAATTGTAGAGTTAAGCTGCCCGCCACGGTAGCATCGAAGCGGCTATTTCCGGATCATCGGTCTTAACGTTTAAGCTTCTGGCTTAAAGTTGGTAATGGACTAATGGGATCTTCACCGGGACTTTCCTGTCAGCCGCTAGACGATCAATGCAGCAATGATGTTAGGTTCGAGTTATTGGTTAGCTCATTAATCCGGACGATGTATGAGCGAATCTTCAGTTACCAGTAGCATTGCAGCTCTGCGATCCCTGCGTGCCAGCTACAGTACTGTACGCGCCTCTTTGCAAAATTTGCGATCATTTTTTCGTTACTGAAGCAGAGTGGCGCACAATTTGTTGCGAGCCAGAGCAGAAGGTCTCCCCTTTCTTGCTCTGATTCACTTTCTGTCTTTCTATATGGTCTGTTGGATTTGCATCACATGATCTGCCTATTGTACAAGGTCGGCAACGGTCGAGGACAATTCTGAGCTCAGATTGATCTCAGGACGTCTCGTAGGTTCAATATGAAGGCAAACCGACGCACCAATTAGTGGTTTCTGGTGGCATTCCCCAGTTTGGTGAATGGGACCTGTCCAGGGCCATCCCGCTTCGTCGATCGGAGCTGGATCGTGATGCGAATGTCTGGAGATGCGAAGTGAAAGCGCCCTCCATCAATTTCGAGTATGCCTTTGTTGAAGTCGCTATTACTCCTGGGCAGAAAGACATCTGGTACCCAAAGTGAGTTGTTTTAGTCCCTTTTTGCAGAATGTGCTTCTGAGGCATTATTAGACGCGAAGCCAAGCTATATGGAAAGTCAGAGGTGGATACAATTTTCCAGATTTTTATAGCTAAACTGTTTTTTTCTCCTTACTGGTTGTTTTGTCTTATTATTTTTGAAAAGTTCTAAATGCATCTTCATTTTGATTGTCAAACGCATGTTAAATTTCATCCAGACGGAGCCGGTTGTCTGTATCACCGATGATGGTTTTGGGGAATCTCCATCCTGCAAGATGCGATCATCCGGTTCAGGTTCGGATCCCGATATTCGAAGTAAGAGCGCCATGCAAAACGATTTCTTGGCGCTCTGCAATCGGTACGCTGCCGAGTTGGGTGTGACGTCGCCATCGATTCCGGTCTCGGTCCAGACGGGCATCGTCAACGCCAACCACAAAGTTCGACTCCTTCGTCGATCCTGGCTGTCGCTTCGGAGCGACGTTAATCAACTTCTGGAAGGCGGCACCGACATGATGCCTCTCTATAGTCTGCTCGACGCTGTGCAATCTGAGCAACGATCCCGGGAGCAACTGTTTGCAGCTTATGTGAAAGAAAATCGCGAACGTCGCGCCCTGATCGATCGAATTCAGATGATGCGCGGCAAGATTCGCGTCCTGGTTCGAATACGACCTAAACTGGAATCGGAATCCGATCTGGATTGCGCTATCGACCAGATTGACGATACAACATTGTGCGTTCGCGATAAAACGTTCACATTTGATGGTGTTCTGGGGCCTTTCTCGACACAGGCTGATGTGTTTGATGAAGTTGAAGATGTGGTGGCATCCTGTATGGATGGCTTCACCTGTTCCGTCTTCAGTTACGGTATGTACCGGGCATTTTTTTAAGGCTTTTTTATTCTATTGCCACACTTTGAACATCGATTCTTTCAATAATGGCTTGACATTTCCTCTATAGGCGCTACCAATAGCGGTAAGACGTACTCGATGGAAGGGCCCGAATATGATCGCGGCGTTAGTTTCCGCTCGATACGCAAGCTATTCGATTTGCGTGACCAACGCCAATCATCGTCAGAAGTGACGCTCCATCTCAGCGTCCTTGAGGTCTATAACGACGCCATTTACGATCTTCTGGATCCGAACGAAGATCGGCCGACCTTGGAAGTGATGACAACCGCCAGCTCTGATGATCTTGGCCGAGTCAATAACCTGATCTGGCTCCCAGTCGAATCGACGGACGCAGCCTGGGCCAGCATTCAAAGGGCGACACGATCTCGCAGCGTCGGCGCTACTCGGAGCAACGAACGCAGCTCTCGATCACACCTGGTCGTGTCCGTCGCTGTTCATTCAGTCGATATTCGGTCTGGGACGAGGCTGATCGGGAAGCTTGCGCTGGTCGACTTGGCCGGAAGTGAACGTCTGCGTATGTCGGGTGCCGTTGGTGAGCGCCTACGCGAATCGCAAGCGATCAACAAATCGCTGAGTGCCTTGTCGAATGTGTTTCGAGCTCTCTCCGGCTCAGGCGACCAGCACGTTCCGTTCCGGGATAGCCGGTTGACGTTTCTGCTGCAAGATTATCTCAATATGAGCGCACGTGTGATTACGATCGTTCATGTGAGCCCGTGCTCTGGTGCCAGCGTTGACGAATCCATTTGTTCGTTACGATTCGCTGAGAGGGCAAAATTCATCGAACTTGGAGCGGCTTCGCGCCGAATTGAATCGTCAGAATACTTCAAGTATAAGACGACTCTTCAGGCCAAAGACAAGATGATCGAGAAGCTTCAGTTCGAAGTGGCCGCGTTGAGGAATCGTTTGGCACCAAACGGCAGCATTCACAGCAGTTCCCCCTCCAGAAAATCTCCAGCGCCAGCCAGAACCCCCAACCATCTCAAGCACGCATCAAGGCTTCGATTTTCTGCCACGAACGAAAATCTCCCCGCTAATAGATAGATGACGCTGCAAATGCGGATGCTGAGCGACTAAGTTATTTCTGCTCGGTTCCAATTCAACTTAAACAATGTATTTATGATAAAAGCTCTCAAAGATATCGTATGACAATGTGGCAATACCGAAGAGAGGTCCAACAACGAGACCCCGGGCTGATGCCCCTTTGAAGAACGCCCTGGGACCCTCTTGTTTCAGAACAGTACTGAATGCATTCATGACGCCCGAATACTGGACACCGCCGGACGATTTACTCTGCAGGCGGGTCTTGATTACATCGCATGGTGTCACAAACACGGCACTAAGACATTGTCAGTGGTATTATGCATGATGTTAGAAGCTACACAGACCTGATAATACCAGAGAATGTGCCTATAGCAATGGTGGTAGATGCAGGCAGGGAACCATCACTATCAGAGAGGGTCTCCTTCAGTTTACAGTTCAGAGTGAAGAACAGAACTGAGAATGGAACATCACGGAGCAATGTGGCAGCATTGCCTTTATACATCTGGCTCAGGCCAAGCTCGGTAATCAGCTACAGCATTCGCTTAGGGTCTAGGGTTTTAGGGTTTGACACCACCGATTTCACCTTGACTGTGCTTGTACCAGGTCCAGCCATCTGTGCCCGGATCTTAACGATCTCCATCGGTGTCGTTATAGTACATTGTGCAAATCCAGTCAGAGCACCTGCCGCCAGCTCGCTCGGTAGCGTCACGACGCCGGCACCGTCGGCCAGCATCTCCCGGAACTGAGCATTGCAGGCAAGTTTCAGGGCCTTCTCGGGCATGACACCGACTTCATCATATCAGTGAGGAAGACATCGGTATAACCATATCAGGGGGGCGTACCGAGATTCGGGAACAGACCACGATAAGCACCACGAAAGCCATCACGACCGATTGACGATGTTAAGCAGTGAAGGACACCTCGATATTGAATAGGCGAGGATGAAGTCTGATTCTGAAGTCGCGTCTTGGCAAGATCAAGTGGAAATATCACTAAAAACGGAATGTCTCAGCAACCGCAAATAAACGAGATGGGAGATTGTCAAATAGAAATGGTTGTTAGGCGAAAGACGCAATAAACGATGGAATGAGAATAAGAAATATTACAGGATTAGAAGCATGATATTGAATACCTGCAGTACCAACGAATCCTCCAATGGCTCCAGAGACCAGCTTCACCGAGAAGGGCGTCGTTACCTTGGTCTGGTCTAATGCATTATTCGGCGTCTGCACGACTGGATGAGGTATACGAGATGACATTCCAGGAACCGGTTTCCGTTTCTGGATTCAGTCTGGTCAAGTACACTGGCTCAACATCGATCAAATCTGTACGGGGTTACCGCAACCCGAAAACCCTAACTGCACAAATCTTTGCCCAATTTCCTGGGATTAACTTTTTAAGGCTCAAATCAGTCAAATGTCAAAAGTATCAAATATTACTTCATTTGACTCCCGATAAAACCAATATTATTTTGTACGAGTAAATAATACACAGGATTGGACCATCAATGATCCATACTATCAGATAGTCAATTGTAGCTGGTATTGTTGCAGATAGTGTCGTTCAATGATAATGCAATGCTTTGGTTGCGGAGCATGACCACCAACACCATAACGAATCTTTTACTGGCCGACAATTATATGATGTTGAAGATTGTCCAGTATGATGCGACACCTGCAATTTTCGTTGTGCTTCCACGAATCGAAAGAATAGAGTTCCCTCTCGTGTATACAGATCACCGATGGCAACATCACGAGTATAATGCATTGATAACATGTTGTTATGATTCAGAAATTAATGAACTTTATTATGTGTGAGATCCTGACCATGAAGGTTTAACATTGGATATTATCATCGAGTCTTCGTCCAGCGATGTGAAAATCGAGGGCATGGCATTGGACCGATTTGCAAACAGGTTCGAAGATGTTGTCTTCAAAAGATTCTCAGATATATAATCTCATCATTGTGCATCAATCACCATATAACTTCATTATTTTCATAGAAATAGGTTGGGCATTTTCTAGTACAACATATTTGCCTGTTAGTATGGAAATAAAGACGGTTGTATTGGAATCTCTGGTTGCAGATATAATCCTGTGTGCCATTCTCTGACGTTGATTAGTTCTGGAGCATAGCTAAATATTCAGCCAGAACTGTTATTATGCCGAGCATGATGTGATCCATACAAAATGTTGTAGATAAGCCTTTATTGCTGGATTTTATTATCATTCTATCGCTGAATGAATAATGACTGCCCATCACATTTCCTGCGAGATTCGAAAATCAGGTTAAAGACCTGCTAGACAGATGCAATCGAAGGAGAGATAAAGGCGCATTGAAGTAGAAGATGGAATAGGAACTCGTAACCAGAGACCGAAGGTTCGGGCTGGAAACCGATACGATTTGGAGGTGAAACCCTAACCCTAACATAAATAATACACAAACGGCACACGCAGGTGCAGCACGTCTCGAACTGGCCCAGATACCCTTCCGGGGGGATAAATCCGGGCAGTACGACCCGGAATGCTGACTAGATTACAACGCCCCTATAGTATTGGGATCTTGAGCCATCAGCTTGAGAATCACATCTTCAGACATTCCATACTTGAATATAGCAGGTTCTGATATATAACGTCTCTGTTGGTTACGATCATCATCTGATAGAGTTCGTAACTGGGTCTGTAGGTCGCAGAACTCCTTGTTCGTAGCCAGATCATCATAGGCCGTCCGATCCAGGTCCAGCTGGGACAGGACGCGGGCCAGGACGTCCTCGGACGTCGCCTCGTCAACGTCCATGAAACGGAATGCAGGATTCTGACGGAACCAGGTCAGCTGGCGGCGAGCGAGCTGTCGTGATGCAGTCTGGAAGTCGTCCAGGAATCGGCGGAACCCGGCCAGGTCGAACTGAAAGAGCTAGGGTTTAGGGGTTTTAGGGTTTACGCAGGGTTTTGTAATGTTACCTTGCCCTGGAATGTGTCCAGGTATGCCAACGCCTGCCTATATCCCACAGATAGTGCAGGTGGTGATCCAGGTGGCAGTTTCCCGGCACCGTACAGGCCCACGACTTCATCGAGCAGTCCGCGTTGTAACATATGCTCACATCGTCGATCGATATCACGATACAGAGATGGACGTGATCGGACGAGAGTCACGATACGGAAATCGATATCCGATGGGGGCGTGGCGGCCGTCGTGCTGCATTCCGTGGCCGCATGACGGACCCGATACACAGTACGTACGAGACGGCGCTGGTTGCCGTACTGGACCTGCAGTAGCGGCCCCGGATCGATGGAGAGACGTTGCGCTATCCAATTGATAGCTTCCGTCCAGTTGTATGTTGCTAGAGCGTACTGGACCATATTGGTAGTGACAGAATCAGGACGTTGTTTGGCACCATGATACTGATCATGTCCATCTATGAGAAATGAGAGATACATTCCAGATCCACCACATATGATAGGAAGATTGCCACGTTCTGATATAGAGCGTATAGCATGATGGGCATCACGAGAGAAATCGGCAGCAGTATATGGATGTGTAGGAGATAGTTCTGGATCAGCAATATCAATAAGATGATGTTGAACAGATCTCTGCCATAGACGTGATGGTTTAGCAGATCCAATATTCAGTCCTCTATATACAGCTACGGAATCTGCTGATATGATCTCTGCAGGACGTATTCCTGCTATACGCATAGATAGACTGGACTTCCCAACACCAGTACATCCTAATACACACACACACAGGGGATCAGGTCCGCGAATCGGGGTCGTACTGGATCTCCCTACCGGCCAGGATCAGACATCGAATAGGAGCCATCTCGGTCGCTGTAGCAAAGCTGTGTGAAATGACGGCGTGGCAGAGCGCAGTCCGAAGCCCGTAACATTTGATCTCGTGTTTCTGTGGAAAGCCGACGGTCGTACTGGATCCCAGCCATCGTCGGGTTGATCGCATGATGACCGCCGTAGAGATCGTGGAGGTGCATGGTCCAGCCCGGGACCCACAGACCGATGCGCTGCGCGTACTGGCCCCCGGAGCCCGGTTCTCCGCCCAGGAGCAGCCGTCCGATCTGGTTGTCGTACTGGCCGATGGACGCAAGATCGGCCCGTTCGACGCAGTCGTGGACTTGATCGGCGCTGATAGCGGGCTTGTAGCAGCGGCTCTATCACAGGATATGAAACGTTTCGATGACCATCTGATGTCCAGGACGTTCTTATGCGGGTCTGTTAGGGTTTAGTTTCTAGGGTTTTCCAGGGCTGTTTCTTGGTTTCGCCGTTTCTGGGCAGTTTGCGAATCGTCAGCATACGATTCTGATTCGAATTGCTTCGTAGAAATTCGTTATCGGTTACGGACCGGGTCGTACTGGGCCTGCTGCATTCGTACGTGGCCGCCCTGCCTGATACCGAACTCTATAAGTACTGTTGCGTCGCACGATGGTTCGATCACATCCAGTTCGTCGTACCAGTCCTGCCCCATGGTAACGTAATCGGTCGACTGTAACGAAATAGGCTGTGATTAACGTTTCCGATCGCTCCAGTCAATATCAAGACTACTGTTGATAACCGACCACCAAAGGAGAATAAAAAGGCGAAGAAAGCGGCCGCCAACTCCAACAAGGGTGCTGGGGCCAGCACGTCCAGCTCCGTTGCGGATGCCGCCTGTTTCGATATTCGTATTGGTCGCATCGTACATGTTGAAGGTCCCCGGATTTCTACGAGACGTTTCCCATTTTCGTTTCGCTTCTGGTTTTAAGTCATGTTTTCGTTACACCATCGCAGCTGCCTGATCATCAACTGATTATGTTACACAGCACATCCGACCGACCCGGGCCTGTACGTCGAGCAGATCGATGTCAGTCGGAGTCTGATACCTGGAGCCATCGCTGTTACTGAATCATACCATATAGCTTGGTGAAGGCAGCGGCCCCCGACAGATCGTCTCTGGTCTAGCCCGATTCGTTCCACTGTCGGAGATGCAGGGCCGGTACGTCTGCGTCCTGGTGAATATCGACGCCTGTGAGATCAAGGGTGTGAAATCATCCGGTCTCGTATTATGTGCATCAAATCCTCCTCATACGATCGTTGAACCGATTCGCCCACCCGAATCCGTTCCTGCCGGCGAACGTATCATGTTCCCGGTAATGAGCTCCGCGTCTATCTCGGCCCCGATCGTCACCACTCACTGTCTCTCCAGGGCGTACCGGCCCAGGACGCGATCGAGGTCCTGAAACCCAAGAAGCTGCATAAGCTGTTCAAATTGCTGAAGACGACCGATGATGCCGAACCCTATGCTGTATGCGGCGATCTTGCCTTTATGACGACCCGAGGACGTATCAATTCGTCGTCCAATCTACGTAACTGTCAGATCAAATAAACAAACCAGCAGAATAGTCGTGCTTGCCAGCATCTGTGCGTAAGTCCCGTTGCGCCGGGGACCAGTATTCCCGTGGGTTGTGTGGTTTCGGGGACCTCGTGGTGACGCGATCCCGCTGGCCCCGATGCTGGTGAGCTCTGGTGTGTGATGATATGGAGGGCGGATGCTGATCTCTGTATGATAGAGTCTGATGCTGGAATTAGACCCGCCCTCAATATCTGCATATCTACTAGGTGCGACTGTATTATTCGTTGGGGTCGTCGTACCTCTTATCATCATGGTTCGGCGTAATAAGCACGAATTCAAGCTGATCTGAGCGTTTCAATCATGGCGAGCTGTATTCATCCTATCTTTAAACTATATCGACGCTGTATACGACGTCTGGGTTCTATAACGATTCGATGTGGTGTTTCCTGCGATTAGCATCGTATTGCAGCTAGTCTTTCAAACAGTTCGTATTCAAGATTGATTCTTAACTAAAATGAACGCCTGAGCTTGCGTAGCCGATAGTTGTCGCTGATTGCTGAACATGCTGAATGTATTCTGCAATGGCTGCCATCCGATAGTCGATGGGAATAAGAAACGAACAATCTTTATCATTGTCCTAATTGCGATGAATGCCAATCAGTGAAAGCTGTATTATTAGAAGCATATGCAGACAACGGCAGGATTTGTTTCGATGTTTATAGACAGGTCAGAATGTGAATCAATCTTCCAATACTGCAGATCGATGTCCAACATTTGGTTCATTGAACCACTCGATCATCGTCCGAAATGTGGAGATGATCGGATGTCATTCATATCTAAGCACATTGCTCAGACGAGATGCTAAACACGCAAACTGAAACAGATCTCCACATCTGCTGACAATTTTCAGCAACGAAATCGAGACAGAACCGCCCAGGCCCCAAGCTCATCAACTACCTCGATCTCAGTTTTCTCAGTAGAACCAATTCGAACTAAGTCCTATATACACTTATACAGGCAAATGAGCTTTACAATTCGCGTTGTATTGGCGAACCATGGCTATATAAAGGCCGTCAGGTAGTGGAGTTTTAATAAAAAAAGCGTTTTTTTCAAAAACAATTTTTTTGGGAAAAATCAGCCCTGTCATACGTTTTTATGTTTCCTTAATTTTGTGAATTTTGTTTCATGACCCATATCAGCCACTTCCCATTTCTGTTCATTCTCATCATCTCGGTCGTGTCCTGTACATCGGCCATGTCCGGTTATCGTGCTATAGTTCTGGGATCAACCGGCGCTGTTGGCCGCCATGTCGTCCAACATCTGGTTCGCAGCCCGAAATGCCAAGGTACATTGGGACCTCTCGCCCATCCTATCGGTCCATGATTGTCTCTGTTTAGCGATCACGGCCGTCGTTCGTCGATCGGGATCCGGCAACGATTTGTTTGGCGTCAACTCCGATAAGATTCAGATCACCGTCGTCGATTTCGATGCCCTGGACGCCGAGCTCTTCAAGGGATTCGATATCGCCTTCTCTTGCTGTATGTTGTCGAACATGATGTCTCTGCCTGCTGAACTTTAATGCAGTAGGAACTACACGAAAGCAAGCTGGATCTGCAGAAGCATTTAAAAGAGTCGATCTGGATTATGTCGTGAATACAGCGCGACTATTAGCAGAGGCTGGCACTAAGCAGATGTTCCTGGTGACCGCCGCCAATGCCAATGCTAATAGCTGGTTTCTGTATCCCCAAACGAAAGGTCTCGCTGAACACAAAGTTGCTGATCTCAAGTTCCCTCGCCTGGTCGTCCTACGTCCTGGATTCCTGATTCGTGATCAGACAGATCGATTGGTGGAGAAAATCGGTGTCATGCTCACACCTTGTAAGATGATCAATATGTTTGTTAGCTGTATTGATGATAATGATAGCGTACATTCAAGTACATGCTGAACAAGTGGCCCGAGCTATGGTCAAATTAGCTGACGAATACGATACAGACATCGCCAAGCCAGAGACGATAGAGTTCGTTGAACATTCCACGATCAAGACGATTGCTGCTAGTAGCTCGCTATAGCCTAGATATGGAGATAATACATGGAAGTACTTGATAGATGATGTTCTCGAATGTTTCTGGAGCGTAACTCCTTCGTTCTGGATGATCTGCCAATTCTCAATTATCTGTGAATGTCCCAAGCATGCTTAAAATATCGAATCTGTTAGTCTTCTTATATTTGATCCTGATTTGCTCGGCATCAGCTTTTGCATCCAATAATGTCAAGTCGTATGTCTACTGTTGGATGTTCATGTGATGTTATTGAATTATCAATAGGGATACCACCAAGCAGCAACCGAACATGGCAATGCATCAGTTGAAGGGATCTTCATCGAATCACGATTCAAATGTGATGTCGTCGTCAGCAAGTAGTTCAAGCAAAAGCTTGAACGATAGAGATTCCAATCACAACGTATTTGCGAGCTATATATGACATTTGAAAATTATTTAATTAGGTTTAGGTGCAGCCTGTTAATCATCGTTCAGAGCAAGGTGCAGAATCCTATAAAAAAGAAACACATTTGGGCAATAAGCCCGTTAAGGCAACTTCAAAGCAAGTGGGTCAAGCTCCAACTTCATCGTCTTCTCTTGCAGTTGCTCCACAGAAAACTGTACCACCATATAATGGTGAAGTAGAGCTTCCGCCTCCTCACAAGACTCTTGCGAAAAAAAAACCGAAACAAACTTCGCATGAAAATGGGAAGAAAGCGATTTTAAATCACAAAACACTGCTAACTGGGGAAACACACCAAACCAAGCCAGTTGTTCGGCACACTACACGAGCTCCTTTGAAAAAACAGAAACGAACTCAGCATGAAACCGTGAAGAAGAAAATCTTAAAGCAAT